>VIAB01018502.1:41488-54529 GCA_009801035.1 Oophaga pumilio | reverse complement strand
TTGCCTGCTCTCCTCAGCTACCAAAACATAACACGTATCCAGGACATAAGCTACAAGTGTCGCATTCCTTGTGTTAAGCCACTCATGACTAATAGTCAATACCAGAAGCGTCTTACCTGGGCCAAGGAGAAAAAGAACTGAACTGTTGCTCTGTGGTCCAAGGTGATATTTTCAGATGAAAGTAAATTTTGCATTTCATTTGGAAATCAAAGTCCCAGAGTCTAGAGGAAGAGTGGAGAGGACACAATCCAACCTGCTTGAGGTCTAGTGTGAAGTTTCCACATTCAGTGATGGTTTGGGGAGCCATGTCATCTGTTGACTTAGGTCCTCTGTGTTTTATCAAGACCAAAATCAGCGCAGCCATCTACCAGGAAATTTTAGAGCACTTCATGCTTCCCTCTGCCGACAAGCTTTTTGGAGATGGAAATTTCATTCTCTAGCAGGATTTGGCACCTGTCCACACTGCCAAAAGTACCAATACCTGGTTTAAAAACAACAGTATCACTGCTTGATTGGCCAGCAAACTCGCTTGACCTTAACCCTAATAGAGAAACTATGGGGTATTGTCAAGAGGAAGATGAGAGACACCAGACCCAACAATGCAGGCAAGCTGAAGGCTGCTATCAAAGCAACCTGGGCTTCCATAACACCTCAGCAGTGCCACAGGCTGATCGCCTCCATGTCTCGCCGCATTGATGCAGTAATTGATGCAAAGGAGCCCCGACCAAGTATTGAGTGCATTTACTGAACATACATTTCAGTAGGCCAACATTTCGGATTTTAACATCATTTTTCAAGCTGGTGTTATAAAGTATTCTAATTTACTGAGATAATGACTTTTGGGTTTTCATTAGCTGTAAGCCATAATCATCAACATTAACAGAAATAAACACTTGAAATAGATATCTTTGTTTGTAATGACTCTATATAATATGAGTTTCACTTTTTGCATTGAAGAACTGAAATAAATTACGGTAACTTTTTGATGATATTCTAATTTTGTGAGAAGCACCTGTATATGTGAAGTTTAGTCCAAAAGGGGCACAATACTGATGTTCTTTCAAGAAACAAGACAATGAGGAGTGACTTCCAATGTGTAGCTTACCACAGTGAGGTGTCCATTCTTGGCCTTGTACACCTGGGATTCCGCTGCTGTTGTGAAATCAACCACTGCAGTCTTGTTTTGAAAGTAAAATTTGATGCTAAGAAGTAAAAAGTAGTAATGCATTATTCTGCAAAACATTTTTATTCTAGTCTAGCAAACATGATGTAAAATAGTCAGTGATGTACCAGTAACAACTGCAAAATGTTACCTTAAAGGGGTAGTCTATCTCCACTCACTTCTGCATCAGGAGGTGAGCACAGCCAGCGATGTTATATCTACGTATACTTACTGGCTCACCTGTGCCTGGTGCAGGTATCGCACACCTGTCCTCTTGTCTACACAAGCGAGCATGAAATTATATGTAGACAAGATGTCACCAGCTGCGCTTACCTCCCAATGTGGAGCTGAGTGGAGCCCTTTAACCCCCTAAAAATAAAGCCAGTTACAGACTTTAAAGGGAACCGGTCATCAACCGAAACACTATATACGCAGTTAAGGTGTGGGAGTAGTGATAGACTTTAACAACTCTATGCACTGCCCCGATGACTGGAACTGAGCGGATGCAGGAATATAGCCTCTTTTCCTGTTATACTGTCAAACAAGATCAAATCATTCAATCAAAATTTGCTTGTAGATTACCAGTATATTTTTAGGTAAATAACATTTTTGTAGGTGACTGGTTCCCTTTAACTATAATACATAAGTAAATCATTACACTGCCTTTACATTATGCCTATAAAATGGACATTTATAAGGGCATCCCTCCAAAAAGCCCTACCTGGCTTTAGTGCAAATGTTGTTGACCAGGCACCATTTGAACATGTAATCATAATTACACATCAAATTCATCCCGCCCATCAAATTAATCAAAAGGGCAGGTAGTTTGTACACCAGAAATGCTACTTCAGTCCTAGATCCTAGACTGGAGTACTATTTCTGGAGCAGTGCACGTCAGAAGAGGCACCAAATTCTTTAGATGGCGCACACCTCTTTATGAATTCAGTGCCTTCTAGTCCAGCAGGACTGGCGTAGCATGAGTGTGCACTATGGCAGTCTTGGATCAACTCCATAGACTGCTTAGAGCAGCAAAGACCTCCAAGTGGAGTATCTAAAAGAAAGTCCCATCCAATCAGCCTTGTTATGTATGTTTTTTTTTTAATAGAAGAAAGCCGTCTTTGAGTTAGTTATAATACAGATATATTTTGACATTTTTGATATATTACCATCCTTTGCATATGTTGACAGCATCTTGTTTAGAGGCCAGCACGGACAGCTTGGTGATCAACTCAAAAATATGGTCACATTGTAATACAACATCACCCTGTATTTAAGAAAACAAAAAATATTTAAGTAATTTTGGCTAAAATATTGTTAAATTGGTAATTTTCTTTTAACAGCTCTATACAATTCCACAAAAAGAATTAGACTTTTTTTTTTTTGCTGTTACCTTCTAATGAACTTGAGTTCAACTTCACCTTATAATTATGTCTTAAAGCAGGAGTGGGGAACATCCGGCCCGTGGGCCGTATATGGCCCGCGATATCATCTGCTGCGGCCCGCAGCCACTTTGCCCATTATTGGCCGCGGGCCCTTTAATTCTACAGAGGTGTGCGAGGACGGCTGCTCTGTGGGCCGGCGCCACCCCCGATCGCTCATACAACTTATCGGCATCATAGACGCCGATACAGTTGAAAGCAGTGATGGAGCAGGGAGCGTCAGACGCTCCCTCTCCCATCACTCCCCCTCTGCTTGTGACTCAGCTAGCGCGGAACGATGTCACTTCATTGTGCGCCACGCTGTACCAGCAGTGGAGCCGATGAGACTGGAGCAGCGCAGGGAACAAGGAGGAGGGTGAGTATTGTGTGAGTGTGTGTATGCATTATTGTGTGCGTATGTGTGTGTGTGTGTAGGGGCTTCACTATACTGTGTGTATGTGTGTGTCTGCACTATACTGTGTATTGGGGGAGCTGTGCCTGCCCTATACTGTGTGTTGGGGAGGTGCACTGTAGTGTGTGTTGGGGGAGCAGCACTGTACTGTGTGTGGGGGGCTACACTGTACTGTGTGTTGGGGAGTTGCACTGTACTGTGTGGGGGGCTAAACTGTACTGTGTGTTGGTGGGGAGCTGCAATTTATTTAAATCTTTGAATCAATATAGTTTGTTAATTTTTAAGTTAATATTTTTATACAGCCACCGAAAGCTATTATAAAATTCCAAATGGCCCTTGGTAGAAAAAAGGTTCCCCACCCCTGTCTTAAACTGAACCTATCACCTCTGAAAACTCGATTTACCTATAGATACAGGGTAATTTGCAGGTAACTAGTGTTACAATGCTGGCTGGCCACCTTACTGAAAGTGTGGCTACTGGGAGAAAGTGAACTTATTTTCTGGGAGCACCCCACTGGCTTCCAGTCATGGGGACATGCACGGACCAGCTACAATCTCTGCTCTCTAGATTTTGAAAGGTGGCTATACGTACACCCCGGCACTTTGACAGCTTGCTCTGCAAAGATATGCTGCAGAGACAGAAATCAAAGTGCCGGGGCGTGCTGACAATATAGAGAACCGTGACTGTAGCCTCTCTGTGCATGTCCCTATACCAAAAAGCTGACAGCTCCCAGTAGGAAAAAAATGAACTTTCTTTTGATAGACACACTTTCAGTAAGGCGGCCCGGCAGCATTATAACACTATTTACTTGCAGATTAACCTCTCTATCTACAGGTAACTAGAATTATCCTATGTGACAGGTTCCCTTTAGATGGTCATTTAAATATACTGTAGTTGTTCTGTCTCCATACCACATGCTCGTCATAGGCAGCATATCACATGTTTAAACTAAAAATGTGCTCTCAACAAGTATAATTGCCCATATAAACAATCTAATCAGCCGACAATCTGCTCCTCGTTTACTCATGTAAATGCACAACAGTTATTCTTTCAGTTTTCATAAATCTGCCCTTTAGTATTTGCAAAAATAATCCACTTTCTAAAGAAAAATAAAAAGGAAAAAATAAAATTTCCACATGCAAGGTTGTGAGTACATCAAGGCATAAAACCAGAATCACTTTTTACCTTCTGTTTTTTGTCTTCTGGAGGTACATGGATCACTAAGAATCCGTCACTCAGGTTACTGACAGATATTTCTAGAAAAATATATATTATGATTACATTAATACATTAATCATTTATATTTAAATTGACATAATTAGTTACCATTTTGTCATTGCATACCATCCTATTCTTTATACCACTTATTATACAGGCAAAATTGTATTTGTTTTTTATTACAGTTCAAGCTTTTCACCTGCTGATTAACTTCTGTCAGTTCGTAACTGAAGGTAAGGTTGTTTTATTTAGGTGAGTGAAATACGGTATTTTTAAATAGACTTAAAGGGGATATCCAGGACTTTAAAAAAAATGTGACTAAGCACTAACAGGCATGGAGTTACTTCAGAGGCAACTACCTGTCTGTTGTACCCAGCACTGGTCAGCTACTCCCTGGCAACAGAGCAATGGTTTCCCTTCCTGCTGACAGGGTGGGACTACTGGTGTCATGCTGATTGACAGCCAACTTCCTCCAATTAGGCAGCTGGGAGCCTGCTGTCAATTAGTATGACGCCAGTAGTCTCGCCTTGTCAGCAGGAAAAGAAACTGCCGCTCTGTTGGTGTCAAGTCAGCAGAAGTCTGTGACCGCTCTGTGCCGGCCGCAAACAGCGCCAATCATAACAGGCAGATAGTTAGCAACCACCTGCCTGTTAGTGCTTGGGCACTTTTTTTTTTTAAAGGAGTTGTCCACTGCTAGGACCATCCCTTGTTGAGCTAAATGTTTGAACCCGATAAAATAAAAAAGCCTATACTCTCCTCCCATGCCAACACCATTCCAGCGGTGTCTGTACTCGCTGCAAGCTCTGGTGCATTGCAATGCATAATACCAGCAACCAGAGTAATGAAAGTTAAAGTCCCATAGAGGGACAAAGTAAAAAAGTTTTAAAAATTAAAAAATATAAACTGTATATCAATAAACACGTATATTTATGTAAAAAAAAATACACATTTGGTATCGCCACATCTGGAACGACCTGATCTATAAAACTGTCATACTAATTAACCCCGTAAAAAAATAAATAAATGTGGCAAAAAACTATGCTTTTCATCATATTTCTGAACAAAAAGTGGAATAAAATGCAATCAAAAAGTCAAATGTAAATAAAAATGGTATTGCTGAAAACGCCATTTGAGTCGCAAAAAAACAAGCTGCCATACAGTTCCGTCAGGGGAGAACTAAAAAAAAACTATAGCTCTCGGCAATATAGCGATGTAAAAAGACAAAATTATTTACCGGTAATGTGATGAGAGAGAGGTGATCTGCCCATCAAGGACAGGAACCTACTGAATAAAAAGGTAGGAGTTCAAAGCCTGACAGGATCTCTAATACAGTACACATACCCTCACCAAACCATAACCTACGAAAACCATCTGAACCACACACCTTGTATCCAATTACTGTATACCCATACCATTGATGGGGGGGGTATAACGGTGCTGTCATGGGCTCTGGAAAATCCCATTATTGGTTATTAAGTTCATCTTTTCCTTTGCCCCATGGCTGCACCATACAAGAGATTTACAGAGAAATAAATTCACCTTAGGGAGGGACCACTGGCTGTAGAATCCTTTTCCCAAAGGAAAGGTCAGTAGCATCTAGCATGTAGTTCTTAAAGTTGAAGGAAAGGATCATGTTGATGCCTTACATATCGGGTTGATAGACACTTCCACCTTCTCTGCTCAGGAAGTTGCGACAGCTCGAATAGAATGAGCCTTATCAATGACCTGAAGAGAGCTTGGACCACAGTCTTAAACATTATAATAATAATCTTTATTTATATAGAGCCAACATATTCCGCAGCACTTTACAGTTTAACAGTTTCAAAAGACAAGTCATAAGTAACAGCGTTAACAATACAATAATTAAAGCAAAATAAGATGACCCTGCTCGTGAGAGCTTACAGTCTACAAACATTACCATTAGTAATGGTCTACTAACTACACCGTTATGGATTAAAATCCTTCAGAGCACGCAAGTCCCCCTGTTCACGCCAGCACATGTCCAAGTCCATTTGAAGTTCCCCAGTGACCATCTGGATGATCCAGAGGAGGCATAGGAGAAGGTCATGTGGTCAGATGATACCAAAACAGAACTTTTTGGTATCAACTCCACTTGTCGTGTTTGGAGGAAGATGAACGATGAGTACATCCCGAAGAACACCATCCCAACTGTGAAGCATGGTGGGTGAAAAATCATACTTTGAGGGTGCTTTTCTGCAAAGTGGACAGGACAACTGCACCATGTTGAAGGGAGAATGGATGGGGTCATGTATCTCGAGATTTTGGCCAACAACCTCTTTCCCTCAGTAAGAGCATTGAAGATGGGTTGTGGCTGGGTCTTCCAGCATGACAATGACCCCAAATACACAGCCATGGAAACTAAGGCGTGGCTTCGTAAGAAGCATTTCAAGGACCTAGAGTCGCCTAGCCAGTCTCCAGACCTGAACCCAATAGAAAATCTTTAGAGGAAGCTGAAATTAAATGTCGCCCAGCATCAGCCCCGAAACCTGAAAGTTCTGAAGAAGATCTGTATAGGGAAGCAGTGTGTGCAAACTTAGTCAAGAACTACAGGATACGTCTGATCTCTGTAATTACAAACAAAGGTTTCTGTACCAAATATTAAGTTCTGTTTTTATATTGTATCAAATACTTATTTCATGCAATAAAATGCAAATTAATTATGGGATATCATACAATGTGATTTTCTGGATTTTTTTAAGATTCTGTGTCTCACAGTTGAAGTGTACCTATGATAAAAAAATACAGACCTCTCCACTCTTTGGAGAAAACTTGCAAAATTGACAGTGTATAAAATACTTATTTTCCCCACTGTATATCTTTGTTGTTATCGGTTTCCTGCTCTCAAATTGGATATTAGGCTTGGAAAAACAGTGACCTTTCAAATTCCAGGCTGTCAAGTGAAGCCCAGTTACTTGTGAATGCCAGACTGGACCTTGGAGACCTTTGATGAGTAGATCCAGGATCTCTGGTAATATCCACGGATGGGGTGATCGACCTCAGCCACATCCATGAAAACCATGTTCTTCTGGCCCAAAATGGGTCTACTTGGATTATTCTCGCCTGGTCCTTCCTGATCTCCTTAGTACCGAGGGAATCAGCATTAATGATGTAAAGCTATAGGCAAGATCACAGTTCCATGCAATTTGGAAGGCATCTACTACATGAGGATTTTCCCTGGGATTTAATGAACAGAACTTTTTTACCTTCCTGTTCTGCCTGTTTGCGAATAGGTCTTTACTCAGAAGGCCCCATAGGTCTACTATTTGTTGGCAGACTGCCGGATTCAGGGACCAATCACCTTGTCTTAGTCAATTGCGGCTTAGGAAGTCTTTCCCTTTTGTGTGAAGTGATGTCAATGACGAGATGTTTTTCTGCCATTGGGAAAATTTCCTCCGTTGCCGCCATCAGGGAGCAAGATCTTGTTCCCACCCTGATGATTGATGTAAGCCACAGTTGTTCGATTGTCTGACAGGATACGAACATGACAACTTTGGAGAGATGAGAGAAATTCATTCACTGCATATTTCACTGCCAGAAGTTCTTTCATGTCGGAGGAACTCCCCTCCTCGTGTTCAAATACCATGGACTACACATTCTGTAAGATGCCCTCCCCATCCACTTGGACTTGCATCTGTAGTTATGAATTCTGCAACCTGATTTACCTATGGAACCCCTTCTGACAAATTCTCTAGGCTTAACCACCATACGAGGACCTTGGATATCACTGAAGAAAGACTTGATTTTCATTTCAAACACCCTTTCAGCTCTCTTTCGACTAACAGTATCTCCTGCTGCAATTGTCTGGTATGCAATTGAGTTCATAGTACTGCTGGACTATATGAGGTCAGGGTTCCCAACAATGACATTACTTTCCTGAGTGTCATGATACGGTCGCTAACTGCATCTGATAACAAGCATTGAACTTTGTGCTTTTTCTCTTCCGGTATGTAACAAGACTGACTCACTGAATCTAAGAAAAGACACCAAAAAAGACTCCAGAGTGGCTCAGACCATTGTGAGCAGGAAGTAGCAGTGTTCTACTGATCTGCCGACAATCAGGAAATTGTCCACGTATGGAATTTAGAGTATCCTGCTCCTGATGATGCGCTGTCAATTCCACTATAATTTTCATGAAGACCCTCGGGCCCATGGACAGACAGAAGGGCAGGACCCTGAACTGAAAATCTGGTCTCTTGCATGGATTGGAACATGATAGTATGCATCTTTCAGGTCCAGCACACTCAAGTCTGAAAACAGAAGTTTTGTAGCCAATTTTATTGGCTCAATCTTGAAACGTCGATATATCAGGAATTTGTTCAGATTCTTCAAATTGATGATGTTTCTGAAGGTGCCATCTGTCTTTATCAAGAAAAGAAGGGAATAGAAACCCCTTTTTAAAGATGGACACCTCCTAACAGAAGTTGTAGCAGCAAAAGGCAAAACAAAGAACATAGAACATAGAGGTCAAAAGACCAAGCAAAAACTGTCTGAGTTAGGTAACAAAGCACCTGGCTAGCTTAAGAGTATAAGTTACAATGAAGTCCAGCAAAGCCAGAAGGGTGGAGCCGGATTAAATAGGCCACAAAGGTCATGTGACCAGCAAGATAAAAAAAAACTAACAGGAGAGTTCTAACAATAACTTCTGTTTACAGAGCTAACTGTTCATCCCAAGATCTTCTGGGGGGATGTTACTTTAAATGTCTGTGGAGGAATAGCCCGAAATTCCAACCTCATGCACAACTCCACTACAGCTAAAATCCATTGAATGAAATTCTTGACAAGGTAGGGAAGAAGAGGGCAAGCCTTCTCCCTACCTTGGGAGTGGCGTTACTGGGATGACCCCAAACATGAACTCTTTTGTCTTCTCATTTCTCTTGATCCCTGGGAGGTCTTTTCTGGCAGTACATTTTCAACCGAAAGGACCTTTTGTACTCTGGGATGGACAAATTAGGAATTCCCACCTTCCTATATCCAGCTTTGTCTAAGATGTCATCCAGAACCTGACCAAACAAATGCTCTCCGTCACATGGGATGGTACATAATTTGGTTATAGACTGGATATCACCCGGCCAAGCACTTCTGTATCCCTTAGCTGACCCTTTTAGTTGGTTCAGCCAGATCATGGATTTGGCTGTAGAGGTTGATGAAAGCCAGTTTCAGGTATGCCTTGCGTATTCATCAGCCTTTCTATTGAATGGATCTTTTAGCATTTCCATGTCTTTAAAGAGTAATGTAGATTTTTGGAATGACTTGGCCACTGCTACATCCCTTTGGTACCTTATCCCACAGGTTGCCTCCTCCTCTTCAAAGAAGGTACCTCCTTTTTGAAGATGAAGGTAGCAAACCTTTTGTTTCCGGTTTCTGCCAATATTATTTTAATGAGAGCTTGAATTTTCCCATTTAGGCCTCTTTCACACTTCAGTCGTATGACGTCAGTTAAAATCCGCCAAAGGGTGAAAAAAGCGGTTCCGTTGTAAAATGGAAAAAACGGATGCAAACAGTTCAGTTTTCCAACGGATCCGTCATGAACTTTTGAACCCGGAAAATGCATTGTACGCATGTCTGGCACGGAGGAGAGAGAGAGAGAGAGAGACTCCAGAATGGAATTTCCCATTTTTGGCAAAGAAGAACGGTTCCGCTGGCGGATTCCGCCAAAAACGGATCAAGACGGATCCACCACCCATAGGCGTCCATTATGCAAATCGGCGGACGCAGCGGATCCGTCATGGTCCGCCTTTTTGACGCACACAAAAAATGTTGCAGTAGACGTTTTCAGAAACCGACGGACGCCAAAATAATGGCGAATCCGTCATTTGACGGATCTAACAGACGACCATCTGTCAAAATCCATCACTAATGCAAGTCAATGGGAAAAAAACGGATCCGTCAAAAAAAAATGGCGGATCCGTTTTTTTACGCTTTGACGGATTTTGACTGACGTCGCACGACTGAAGTGTGAAAGAGGCCTTATCTGAAATATTCTTCTTCTGCTATAACCCACTTGGGGCATCTATGCTGCCCATGGTAGCCCTTACAGATTTTTCCAATCTATCCTTTTCTTCCTCAGGGAAGCACAGTCTACTCCCTGCCCCACGGTCAAAGGATGAAGAGGAAGAAGTATCAGAGTCACATTCTCCTTCTGACTTCACTGATTCATCCGAATCACATGACAACTTCTTGTCTTTTCTCTTCCCCCCGTTTATCACCTTTTTGATGTATTAGGGTTTTAAGCAAATTGCCTCTTCAAACAAAGAGGACTTGTACTCTATAGCGCCACCTATTGGAAGTAGCGATCCTACAAGTCACAATCAACCCTTTAACGAGTCTTGTAATATGACTTAGGATAAAAGCCAAATCAGAATCTCCATTTGCAGACACTGTGTTTCGGACTATTGGTCCTCGTCAGTGCAAAGTAGGAGAGATCTGATTTGGCTAGATGAGAGTCTCTGGACTAGGGTCTAGGGGGTAAGGTTTCTCCTTGTGGAGAGTGACATACCAGCTCTGGCCTGTCGAGGTAAGGAGGCTTATTCGCCGTGCAATGCTCCTCTGGGAAATTTAATATGCAAATTGCCTCTTCAAACAAAGAGGACTTGTACTTTCCCAGAGGAGCATTGCACGGCGAATAAGCCTCCTTACCTCGACACGCCAGAGCTGGTATGTCACTCTCCACAAGGAGAAACCTTACCCAGATCTCTCCTACTTTGCACTGACGAGGACCAATAGTCCGAAACACCGTGTCTGCAAATGGAGATTCTGATTTGGCTTGTATCATAAGTCACATTACAAGACTCGTTAAAGGGTTGATTGTGACTTGTAGGATCGCTACTTCCAATAGGTGGCGCTATAGAGTACAAGCCCTCTTTGTTTGAAGAGGCAATTTGCATATTAAATTTCCCAGAGGAGCATTGCACGGCGAATAAGCCTCCGAGAGGCAGAGCAAAACTCACTCTCTGGCAGTCAGCACCCTGTTTATATGAGGGACCAGCCAAACAGCTTCTCCCTCCACGTGGATGCCTACTCCGGGTCAGAAGTCACAGAGTGCACCTCGCCAATGACTAACGTGCCATGAAAATGTGCAGACCCTGGACAACTTGGCGGTTGAAAGACACATGGAATGTCTATAACGCTGGCGTCCGCGTGCCAGCACAAGCCCCAACTGGACGTCCGGTGACTCCTCGAGGACCTTCACACTGGCACTACAGGCACAGACCCACTCTTCCAGGCGTCCGTGCCAGGTGTGAGTAAGATCTTCACTTTTCGTAATCCTATGGATCACCTCAAGGACAGTAAACCAACTAATGCGGGTGAGAGGTTCCGCCCTTTTTATTCAGTAGGTTCCGGTCCTTGGTGGGCGGATCCCCTCTTTCTCATGTGGTGCAGTCATTGGGGAAAGGAAAACAATTATTTTTTTCTGTAAAAGTTTTTATTGTGTAAAACCCGCAAAACTTAAAAAAAATAATGAGGCAGATGGAGACACTGTGGACGCTGTCTGGCCTATGATCCAGAGGTGTCCGTGCAGTTGAGCCACAGTTTTGTGCACTTCTGAAAAGAGCACCATTGAACAGAGACCAGACTGAGAACAGAGTAACGCTGCTGCCTCATAGTGAATGGATCCTTCATGGGTTTCATCTGAATCGTGTAATTCAGAGATTTGGATTGAAACCCCGATGTAAGTGCTCAGCATTAAGCACAGGATAAATGTGATCCAAAATGTTATGTACAATGTTCCCAATAAAAGCTTCAACTCAATACACAAATAAAGCAAGTCCCCACTCAAGTCCGTCACCTGTTAATGAAAATATAGGGGCCTTCCATGTTACTAGTAGCACAAAGGCTCTGGAAAAGCACGATGGCTCCTTGCCCTCCAAAAGAAATCTAGCAAATTTTGCACTCCCAAATCCAAATTCCCCTCTCTCTTCTAAGACCCAGTGTGCATAAACCACATATAGTATCCATATATTTAGCATTTCTGTAGTGATGAGAGCATGCTTAATTTACAGGTGCGTGTCTCCAGAAGCACAAGCTGAGCATAATGTACTGCGCACTGCACTACAATGTACGTGCATTACAGTGGCAGATTTGCAATTTTCACTTAACAACATCCACTGCTGCTTGTTTCTGGAAAACACACATGGAGTTAAAATTACAGGAATTCCCAGTTTGATCGTACTATGCGCTGTCATCCGTGGCATCTACTTCTGGAGTTTGCTGCCTTTCCTCAGGCTCATCTACATCCTCATTGGATAAATTGCAAGAGGGGTGAAATTTAAAAAATGGGGTAATTTGAGGGATGATTCTGCTCTTCTCGCACTTAGGGACTCTGTATATGGAGTCCACAAACTAGTGTTGGAAAATCCAGAGCCAGATAGCACTCCGTCCTTCCTGAGTCTTGCCATGTGGCTAAGCAGTACTGTACAGCCACATATGGGGTATTTCCTTGTTAAAGAGAAACTGTGACAAATTTTGGTGCAATTTTTACCCATTTCCCCATGTAAAAATGTAAAATCTGGGGCTAAAACAACAATTTTGTTTTAAAACTGTAATTATTATTTTTTCACTGCCCAATGGTATAAATTTCTGTGACACACTCTTGGTGTCAATATGATCATTCCACCCTTTAATGAGATTGCTAATGCGCTATAGTTGTCCCTAACAACACATTTTGTAGCCTCTTTAAAGAGTTACAGTGACACGTGACCCTCCTGACCTGCCAATGGCAGATCTCAGAGTAACACAAGCTCCAATTTCTCTGCTGCATGATGTTATCACCAGGGCCGGCTCCTGGTTTTTATGGGCCCCGGGCGAAAGAG
>VIAB01018502.1:15992-27748 GCA_009801035.1 Oophaga pumilio | reverse complement strand
AGAAAATATTATTTGCATAATAATTTGGAACACAGTGTAGAAGACACTTTCAAGCTATGGTGCAGGAAAAAGTCAGACATTTTCAAGAAAACCATGATTTTTATACAGGACAATGCTCCATTGCATGTGTCTCAGTACTCTACTGATTGGCTAGTAAAGGCCTTAGAGAGTAAAGAATAATCGAAGTCAGTAAAAGCTTTAGGGTGTGTTTCCACGGTCAGGATTCCTTCAGTAGATGCGCGTGTTTGACGCTGTGCGCTGGCGCAGCGTCAAACACGCAGCGTCCAGATGTTACAGCATAGTGGAGGGGATTTCAAGAAATCCCGTCTCTACTATGCGTAAAAACACGCAGGTGGCAGACCTGCGTTAACGGACATGCGGCGCGTCTTTTTAGATCGCAGCATGTCCTTTTCCCTTGCGGCGACACTCCGTCGCCGCAAGGGAAATAACACAGGGCTATGCTGCGCTGCGGTGATTCCGGATGTATTCAATGAGCACATCCGGATTCACTGCGCGTTCACAAGGGGGCGGGGCTTTGGGCTGAGCGGACTTTCCGCTCCGTCCAAAGCGCTGTGGTTCCGGACCGTGGAACCACAGCCTTAGAATGGAAGAATAATGACATGGCCCTTTTCCTCACTTGACTTAAACCCTATAGAAAACTTGTGAGCCCTTCTTAAATGGGAGAGTTACAGTGAAGGAAAACTGCTCTGGACAGTGTTTGGGAGGCTGTGGTTGGTACTACACAAAAAGATGATTGTCCATAGATTAAAAAACTGATAGGCTCCATAGATGGAAGGCTTATGACTTTGAAATGTCATAAATGTTTTTGCATATTGTGAGCTGTTTAGCTATTATTCTCACTTTAACAGATGAATACAAACAATTGAGATAGGAAAATACATCTGCACACTATTAGTTGCCCAATAATTATGCCCACATAGATATTCTCATAAGAAATACAAAACCTCACTTTCTTAAATATTCAGGTTTCAGGTATATTAACCTTGTTTTTGTTCAATATTGAAATTAATCATGAAAAATATAAATTGTCTAATAACTGTGTTAGTCTTTGTATAAAGATATATTTTCTGTAACGGGATGGCAATCTGCTTAGGTTTCCCTATACCCATGATTAGGGTGCGTGACTGTAGTTGTATACATAGATACCTTGTTAGGGGCCCACTGGGATGTGTTTCGCCGGTGATGATACTTTACCTACGCCTTTGTTCATGTGCAAATATTACATAAAATATTGAATTAAAAATGTGATGATTAATGCAGTTGAGTAACTTACCTTCATCTTGTCAAACAACATGAGCTGATGGACTTTTGGACTGATATCTTGATCAGCTACGACATACAACATAAATATAACATTCAGCATGATGGCAATAAGTTTTTAGTGATATTAGTATGTACATAGTACAGAGCGGCTGCCTTTGCGGCCTCTACACTATACAGCTCTGGCAAAAATTAAGAGACCACTACATCAAAACCCTGTCATGGGCAGCCCAATCTCCAGACCTGAAACCCATTGAAAACCTATGGAATGTGATCAAGAGGAAGATGGATAGTCACAAGCCATCAAACAAAGAAGAAGTGCATAAAATTTTTGCGCCAGGAGCAGTGTGAAAGACTGGTGGAAAGCATGCCAAGACGCATGAAAGCTGTGATTAAAAATCATGGTTATTCCACAAAATATTGATTTCTGAACTCTTCCTGAGTTAAAACATTAGTATTGTTGTTTCTAAATGATTATGAACTAGTCTTTTTTGCATTATTTGAGGTCTGCAAGCCCTGCATTTTTTTGTTATTTTGACCATTTCTCATTTTCAGAAAAAAAATACAAAATTTTTTGCTTGGAAATTCGGAGACATGTTGTCAGTAGTTTATAGACTAAAAGAACAATTTACATTTCACTCAAAAATATACCTATAAAGAGAAAAATCAGACAAAATGAACATTTTAAAGTGGTCTCTTAATTTTTGCCAGAGCTATATATGCTCTTTAATAAAACCTGGCATTAGGAAAATGTATCAATGACACATACAGTAGTTTATGTACTTTGTCACTTACTTAACCGAGATTCTTCAAATGGCTCACTAACACTTTGCTCATAGCCTTCCTTCTTCCCTAGAAAAAGATCACTAGCCACAACTTTTAGCCGCATCTGCAGACATAGAAAATTAATCTATTCAATTGGCCAGATAAAACAAGAAATTATTGGTATTAACATATTGCAAATATTAAAGACATAAAAACAGGGTGAATATCTGAAACTCTGATCTTTTTGCAAAGGTTGCAAAAAGCCTCGGAGCGTCACCTCCATGGGTAACTAAAAAAATGTGACACCAAGTTCTTTGTCTCTGTTGTAGAATTTTTCATCATTGATGAGAAATAAAAGCGCAGGCATGGAGGATGGATTTTCTTGTAAAAATTAATGACACCTGTGGAACGTAATGGACCCCATTATGGGCGAAGTCAGACGGCCGTATAAATCTGACTGAAATAAGACCGCAATGCTTGGACTGGCCTCAACTCTCTCGACCCGAGCATGACAGCTGCATAGAAATATATGAAGCTGTCACGCTAGGGTTTAAAGACCCAAATAATAAAAGACTGACTGGCACTTCCAAATCAGAAAACTGGTGTGTACAGGTGCGAACTAGGAGTAGCCATCTCTGTACATAACAAATAAAGTTGCACTCTATAGTGCTAAAGCATGTAGATATGAAATATGAATAGCATTACTGCTCTAGATAATAAGAAAAAATGGAGATACTTAGCAGATAATTTGGCCAATTCATACATGCCAAGCAGCCAACGACAAGACAATCTCCGGTTTGCTGAGAACCTATCTAATGTGAACACCTCTCTTAGGCTAAAGCCTGAATTTATGGGTAAGTAGGATTCTGTTGCAATTAAAACCGCCACAGGTTGGGGGGGGCGAAGTGCTCAGTCGGGGTTAGAAGAGCAGACACCCAGTCCGTACATTGTGGTCCAATCTTGGTCCGATTTATATCTGACTGCGCCCTCTCAATGGGTGGGTTTTGACAGGTGTGGCATGTGTCCATCCAGTATTGGGTCTGGCAGCACATTAGTATTTATTATTATAGCGCCATTTATTCCATGGTGCTTTACATGTGAATGGGGTATACATAATAAAAAACATATACAATAATCATAAACAATACAAGTCACCGACTAGTACAGCAGGAGAGAGGACCCTGCCCGCGCGGGCTCGCAGTCTATACATGATACACAAAATCTACATTCCAGATGTGAACAGAAACTGAAGGAGTAACCAAAAAATGTGAATGGCTTTAAAACACACTAAACAAAAATTGAATGGCAAGAAACATCTAAAGAATAACTGTAGTGATGTAACCCATCCACCACTAGAGGGCAGGTTTTACCCATGCAATGTCCCAATTCAACGCATAGGAAACTGCTAAGCACAAAATTACAAGAAAACTGCTCAATATAAAGTCACAGAACCTTCAGCGCTTAACATAGCTGCAAAATAATTACTGATCTGGTTAGGAGCAAACTCAGATAGCTGCGCCCTCCTTTACCCAAACATTAGCAGCAGGACTCCCTGTTCATATAAGTGCAACATACATTTTTCAGATCTAAAATAAGTAATGGCAATATAAATAAGGCTAAATTTCCCCACAGAAAGGTCTTGATTTCCTCTACAGTAATTGGTAATATCCCTGTTAGAGATGAGCGGACCTGTGGAAGTCCTGGTTCTGGTATAAAACCAAATTGTAGTCCAAAGTTTGGTTTGTGTACGAGAACTGAACCTGAACCTAAACCACATTGAAATCAACGGGTGCCCCAACTTTGGGGCTGGAAAATCTCTCTCTCTTCCTGGCTCTTGACTTCGGCACATCGCTGAACGTGTTGACAGATTACTGGGAGAGTCTGGTGAGGACTTGTAAGGAGATAGACCGGACCTCGGGTACCTGCATGCCGGGTCCGGAACTAGAGAGG
This sequence comes from Oophaga pumilio, assembly GCA_009801035.1. NCBI lineage: Eukaryota > Metazoa > Chordata > Amphibia > Anura > Dendrobatidae > Oophaga > Oophaga pumilio. Next base: position 23,752 of record VIAB01018502.1, on the reverse strand, counting down.
GTGCATTCTCTGTTCCCGGGGGACAGCTTTGAGGAGGCGGACCTTCCCCTGCAGCCTGAGGGAAGCCTGAGTAGGAGGGACTTTCCTGCTGATCCAGAGAGGCGGGGAGAGAGAGAGAAAAGCGAACGAAGCAGCCGAGATAGAAAGAGGGAAAGGGCAGAGTTTGGCACCAGAGCAGAGCAGTGTGCAGGAGCGCAGTGAGCGGCGCGCGAGGCTGCCCCTTCCCCAATCAGGTGCCGGCATTGCGGCAGGATCTGACCGTTTAGAGCAGAACCGCTGCCCGGAGAGAAGCCAGCAACAGAGTAGAGCAGAGCCACTGCAGAACAGAGCAGAGCCAGTCGTGCTGCAGCCAGAAACAGAGAAGTGCTTTGTCCGGGGAGTACCAGCGTCCCGTGGACCAGTGAGCGTCATTTCCCGCCGCCAGCAGCCGGGGACAGAGAGAGAGGGATTTGCAGTGTGTACCGGTGACTTCCAGTAAGCGAGACGCAGAGCATTCCGTATCCGTGAGTACTACATACGTTCCCCATACGAGTGACCAAGAACAGGACAGACGCTTGTACCCTGACCGTGCTGTTAAACAACTTCGGAGCCACGTGGGGCCCGTACTGGATCGTGACCTCTTTCACCGTGAGCCACTTTGGGCTCGCTTGACCGAGACTGTGAGGAGAGTTGTGCAGGAGTCTCGTCGAGCTTAGACAGTAGTCGTGGCCCTTACCTTCGTAGGAAACTACAGAGTATGGACTAGGGGCAGTGGAAGGTACCGGAGACTGACCACTGTTACCAGAAGATGGAGGTATTGTTGTCTGACCCCGTTAATGAGGACACTGCGTCGGACGTTGCCGGCACCATTGAGTTCGCAGCAGGAGCTGCAGTATTAGGACTTCCTTGTACGTTTGCTAATATTTGAACCGTTGTATTGTTCTGTGCCTTTAATACTGTTTAACTCTTTACCTCCCTGCATGGAGTATTTCCCCTGTAAATAAACCTGTTAACCCTTGCTCTGCTGCCTGCGTACCGTCACTGCATCCCGCGTTCCTGCTCGTACTCTTACAGACTCAGCACTCAAAGTGTACGTCCATCGGCACCAATGTCAAAGTTAAAGGCGGGGGAAAAGTCCTTCAAATCTATTTCAAGGAATTAGGCTGTAAGATCAAAGTAAGGACCTTGAAGGTAGTATTTTCTGAAATGCTACCTGTATCACTTGCCACGCCAGAGAGTATGCGAGAGGGTGCTGTACATGAGATGGGGTTGCACACAAATATAAATTAAAGTACAAACTAACAATGACAGACTGGTACAGAAAACAGGGGTCCTCCCCTTGCGGCCATTCACTCTACAAGATGATGTAGATAGTAGGTTCGTGGGTGTGCATCAGTTGCGGTGGTGGTGAGGTGGTAGCGGGGTCATTGCAGGTTGAATGAATAAGTGGTTCAGGAATTGGCATAGGAAGGAGGGTTTTGGGTCCTTGGAGAACTAGGCTCACTTATCTGTTAGCTACAGGCATTATACTAAGGATGGGCAGCACCACAATGCAGAGCTGCAGCTGTGCTGGGGAAAGAATGGCTAAAAAATTGAAGGAATATTTAAACTAGGGACTGGGGAGGAGGTCAATTATTGTACAGGAGGGTAAGATAGTGTAGATAGTGGCCAGGGCATAAGTAATGAAACTGGGAGTGGCGTTGGTGGAGTGGTAAGAACAGTCCATACAATAAGCAGGAATAGAGGTACAGAGAAATATATAAAGTGCATATACACTAATGCCAGAAGCCTCACCAACAAGATATAGGAATTGGAATTGATAATGTTGATATCGTTAGGGATAATGGAGACATGGGTATGCGGCAGCTTACTGGACTGTTAATTCACATGGCTATTGTCTGTTCAGGAATGAATGTACAAATAATTGAGGGGTTTGTTTATATGTGAAATCATGCTTAAAACTCATCCTATGTGATAATATATGTGAGGACAGTGGAATTGTACAGTCCCTGCTGGTGGAGATAATGGTAGGGCGAAAGAATGATAAATTTTTATTAATAAGGGTTTGTTATAAGTCTCCAAATATAATGAAAGCAGCAGAAAATATCCTCATAAAGCAAATAGATGAGGCAGCGAATCAGGAAGAAGTCATTATAAGGGACTTCAGGTAGGCTGATTCCCAACAAATAAGAGATGATCTTTGTACCATAAATAGGGACTATGTCTGTCACGACCCACAAGGGTCGGTCCAGCGGACGGCACAAGAAATCCCAACAACGGGGATGGAAAAATGGAGAGGAAGGCCCTAACAATAAGGAACGAGGGATGGGGCACCTCCTAACACAGCCTGTGCCTATCCCTAACCTCCCCTATTGCCCTATGTGGGTCCTTCCCCCCCTCTGCCATCACGTGCCTGGTCCCTAGCTGTCACCTCACTATCCCCGGCTAGTGCACTGGCCGGCAAGGTAGCTAGCCTCACCACTGCAGATTGTGTAAATACTGACGGTAGTGACAAACACGAGACAAAGACAGGGAAAAAGAAAACTTACACGTCTAAATTAAAGCAGAAACAGAGCTGTCACGACTTCCACAAAATGAGTTATGACAGTACCCCCTTTCAATGAGGGGCCTCTGGACCCTTAACCCCAGAGTACACCTGAAATAACGTATGGTGAGGACGCCTCAATCCACTAGGATTCACCTCCGCCATCACCAGATCTTCAGGTTTATGGCAAACGCAGTCCAATGGTGATGGAAATAACGTAGGCTCCGGAGGCGCAACAAATCTCCAGAGTGACGATCTGTGGAATATGTTCTGTACCTGCATTACTGGGGGTAACTCCAACTGGAAGGTCCTAGGGCTGAGAACGGCCAACACTCGATATGGCCCAATCACCCTAGAACTCTAGGACCCAGATGCTTACTTCCACTTGATGCTTTTAGTGGACACCCACACGTACTCATTCACACACAGGTCCAGACCTGAACGTTTATTTCCATCATCCATGTGTACATTTGCCAACAGATAGTAATCTCCCTGAGAAACAGACAAGAGGCATCCCCCCGTGTCACCAAACTCATACCCTCCCTACATTTAGGGGGAACCATCACCCTCCCCTGATCCCTCCTCCTGAGAGGACCGCGAAACCCAGGGTTTACTTGTGGTGAGGGTTGAATTTTGCCCCATATTTCCTGGTAGCACCTTAGCTGCCTCCACCGGAGAAGAAGGGGTAGATTCGAGAAGAACGGCCGAGACAGTAGCTCCGAGGCAACAGTCTGTTCAAGACTGGTAACAACTAACTACTTCCCTGGACTATTCATGAAGAGTTCCTATATGCAGTTTAATTTTGTCTATGACTTGGGTGAGACTTCTCTGGCTGAGAGGGACAGAGTCAATTGCATGAATGGAAATGGGTCTTGCCAGCGTCTTACCAATCAGACCATGAGTCTGAACAAAGTGAGAATCCACCAGGTTGACCACAGCTCCACTATCCATAAGAACCATCTCAGTCTCCCCACCAACCACCACTTCAACTGGAATGGAAAACTGAGATGTGGAGGAAATGTACACACCCTGGTCGCCTCCCTCCATACGACCAGGGGAATGTGGCTTTGGTGACGAAGTACCAACTTTGGCACGAGATGAGCAGATATTAATGTAATAATCCGTAAGATCACAGTAGAAAAGTGCCCCCATCCCATGGCAAACCGTAGATATGCCTGTTTGAGAAGAGACTCTTCCCACCTGCATGGGTTCGTCCATCTGCACCAGTGTGTCCTCCCTAGAAAGAACAACGGAGGGTAGATTTGGTGTATATCTCTCCCTGAGGCATCTATCCACTCGGATAGCAAGGGCCATGGCAGCCTCCAATGACCCAGGAGTAGGATACTGCACCATAGTATCCTGAAGCCTAGCTGACAGACTCTGACAGAAATGGCTCCAAAGAGCAGGGTCATTCCACTACGTGCCAGTGGCCCATCTCCGCAACTCTGAGCAGTACTCCTCAGCCAGCCGGTCCCCCTACTTAATCTTAAGGAGTCGAGACTCAGCCAGGGAGATGTCATCAGGATCCCCATACACCAGCACCAATGCCGCAAAAAACTCATCCACCGACCACAAAGATGGTGAATCGGTCGGCAGGGAGAAGGCCCAGGATTGGGGATCACCCTTGAGAAGGGAGACTATAATCCCGACACGATGTTCCTCACTCCATGAAGAATGAGAGTGAAGCCTGAAATACAATTTACAGGCTTCTTTAAATGCAATGAATGTATCTCTCCCTCCAGAGAACCTGTCAGGGAGAGATATTTTGGGTTCCGGTTGAGACTGGACATGAGCCGAGACCAAAAACCCAGATACCTGCTGAAACTGCAGCACCACCTGAGACCACAGCTCCGCTAAGTCATCTGTGAGGGTCTGGATCAGGCGAGAAAAAGCCTCCACTTGCGCCATAGGTACATCGGAAGAATGGTACGGTTGGTGATAATGTCACGACCACAAGAGTCGGCCCAGCGGATGGCAGAACAAACACCCAAACACCAACAACAGGGATGGAAAAAGGGAGTGGAAATCCCTAGCAATAGGGAACGAGGGATGAGGCACCTCCTAACACAGCCTGTGCTTATCCCTAAGCTCCCGTAATGCCCTATGCGGGTCCTTCCCCCCTCTGCCATCACGTGCCTAGACCCTAGCTTTCACCTCACTATACCCTGGCTAGTGCACTGGTCGGCAAGGACGCTAGCCTCACCAGTGCAGGTGGTGTAAATACAGGGGGTAGTGACAAGCACGAGACAAAGACAGGGAACAAGAAAACTTACACGTTTAAATTAAAGCAGAACCAGAGCTGTCACGACTTCCACAAAATGAGTCCTGACAGTATCCCCCTTTCAACGATGGGCCTCTGGACCCTTAACCTCAGACTACACCGGAAATAACGTACGGTGAGGACACCTTAACCTACTAGGATTCACCTCCGCCGTCACCTGATCCTCAGGTTTATGGCAAACGCAGTCCGATGGTGATGGAAATAATGTAGGCTCCGGAGGCGCAACAAATCTCCAGAGTGATGACCCGTGGAATACGTTCTGTATCTGCATTACTGGGGGTAACTCCAACTGGAAGGTCCTTGGGCTGAGAACGGCCGACACCTGATATGGCCCAATCACCCAATCACCCTGGAGCTCCAGGTCCCAGATGCGTACTTCCCCTAGATTTTTTTGGTGGACACTCACACGTACTCATTCACACACAGGTCCAGACCTGAAAGTTTATTTCCATCATCCGTGCGTGCATTTGCCAACACATGGTAATCTCCCTGAGGAACAGACAACAGAGGCGTCCCCCCATGTCACCAAACTCATACCCTCACTACATTTAGGGGGAACCATCACCCTCCCCTGATCCCTCCTCCTGAGAGGACCGCGAAACTCAGGGTTTACTTGTGGTGAGGGTTGAATCTTGCCCCTATTTCCTGGTAGCACCTTAGCTGCCTCCACCGGAGAAGAAGGGTAGATTCGAGAAGGACGGCTCCCAGGCAACAATCTTTACAAGACTGGTACCAACTAACTACTTCCCTGGATTATTCATGAAGAGCTCCTATACGCAGTTTAATATTGTCTACGACGGACAGTGACAAGCATGAGACAGACAAAGGCAGGGAACAAGAAAACTTAGCTTTCAAGCTTCTGCTGCAAGCTACACACAGCAGAGGATATGGAACCAGGACCTCAAGCAGCTGATGCACGCTGGCACCAGAGAGCTCCCAACTCCTCGGCTGGTCTCCAGAGAAAAACTCTATCACCAACAGTCAGCTGATGTGTTAGGTGACTATTTAAAGGATGGTGCGAGTGGTCACCACCCACATGAGCTGACCAGCAAACACAGCAGCTGCCAGCAAGGAAACTGACATTAACCCATGCTGGCCCAAAAGGAAAAAACACGTTTAAATTAAAGCAGAACCAGAGCTGTCATGACTTCCACAAAATGAGTCATGACAATGTCCTTGAAAATAAAAATTCACTAAACAAATGAGACACTTTTATAAGTATCCTGACTAGGACCTGTCTACAATGTACCCTATGGGAATAAACAAGCTAGAAACAGGAGGAAAACACTATCTCTTTATTTTTATATAGCGCTAACATATTCCGCAGCGCTTTACAGTTTGCACACATTATCGTCACTGTCCCCGAAGGGGCTCACAATCTAGATTCCCTATCTGTATGTTTTTTGGAGTGTGGGAGGAAACCGGAGTACCCGGAGGAAACCCACGCAAACACGGGTAGAACATACAAACTCCTTGCAGATGTTGTCCTTGGTGGGATTCAAACCCAGGACTCCAGCGCTGCAAGGCTGCAGTGCTAACCACTGAGCCACCGTGCTGCCTTATGCACTATGGCTTAATATATCTGTAAGGGGAGCAATAAATGTAAGAAAAGAAAGGAAAGCATTTAGAGTATCTCAATAAGAATAACTTCATGACCCAGCATCAATGTGGGTTTAAGAAGGATAGGTCCTGTTAGACTAATTTGATCAGCTTTTATGAGGAGGTACGTTCCATACTTGGCCAGGGAAACGCTATGGATGTCCTCTATTTGGACTTTTCAAAAGCGTTTGATACAGTACCACATAAAAGGTTGGTATACAACTTGAGCGAAATGAGATCAGTGGAAAATATGTGTAAATAGGTTAACAAGTGTCTCAGAGATAGGAAACAGAGGGTTGTTATTGATGCAACACACCCAGAGTGGTTCAGAGTTAACAGTGGGGTGTCACAGGGGTCAGTATTGGCCCCTTTTCTATTTAACATACTTATTAATTATCTTGTACAGGGCTCCAAGAGTATGATTTCAATATTTGCAGATGATGCTAAACATTGCAAGGTAATCAACAAAGAGGAAGATAATTCAACAGGGATGTATGTAAGCTGGAGGCTTGAGCTGAAAAATGGAAATTGAAGTTTAATGTAGATTAATGTAAAGCCATGCACTTAGGCAGAGGAAATAAAATGTATAATCATACTAAATTTTAAAAACACTGGGTAAAACTGACCCTGAAAGACTTGGATGTATGGGTGGACGGCAAACTCAACTTTAGTGAACAGTGTCAGGCAGCTGCTGTCAATGCAAATCCAAAAACAGGATGCATTAAAGAAAGCATAGATGCTCATGACAAGAACATAGTTTTGCCTCTATACAAGTTAATACTGTGTACACTTTGGACTCCAGTGTATAAGGAGGACATAGCTGAACTTGATAAGGCGCATAGAAGCTCGACCAAGCTTATTATCAGAATGGGTGTACTGTAGTACCAAGCTAGGTAAACTAACTTGAGGTTATTCTGTTTGCAAAAACTAAGGCTTAGGGGTGATCTTATTACAATGTACAAATATATCAGGGTACAATGCAGAGAGCTGTCTAATGATGTTTTTACACCTAGGCCTGCGAAAGTGACAGGTGGCCATGGTCTATATCTAGAGGAAAGAAGGTTTAATCATAATCACAGATGCAGATTATCTACTGTAAGATCAGTAAGACTATGGAACTTTCTGCTACATGAAGTTGTGATGGTTGATTCACTACAAAAGTTTAAGGAGGGTGTGGATGCCTTTTTTTAAAAATATAATGCTACAGGTTATGAGTGCTAGATTTTGTGATGGGGCGTCGATCCAGGGAACTAGTCTGAATGCCATATGTGAAGTCAGGCAGGAATTTTCCTCCTAATATGGTGCTATTTTCTGGAGCCCAGCTGCGCTCGGTTTCACATATCCTAGAAGGGTGCA
>VIAB01018498.1:20890-44030 GCA_009801035.1 Oophaga pumilio | reverse complement strand
GAAGAAATAGAATGACTCCTAGGGTGGGACGACAGCAGATAACACTTTCCTTCGAAAGGCAAGATTTGAACGCCCTAGGTCTAGCCTGTAATGACAAAAGAAAGTGGAAGGTGAAGCCCATACTGCTGCATTACAGATCTGTTCCGCAGATGCATTTGCCCTTTTTGCCCAGGATGTAGCTACGGCTCTTGTAGAGTGGGCTGTTACCCCTAGTGGAGGTGCCCTACCTAAAGAAGAGTAGGAAAGAGAGATAGACATACGAAGCCACCGTGCAATGGTTGATTTTGAGGCCTGCCTCCCCCTGTTTGTCCCCTGGAAGGAGACAAAAAGGGCTGGCGACTATCGCCAGGGCTCCGTCACTTCTAGATATTGAAGTAGACATCGTCTAACATCCAGGCAAGGTTATTTCTTGGTTTCTATGGAATTTTGAATTTACCTTCGGAAGGAAGGCTGGGTCAGTTCTAATAACCACACTATCATCCAGGATGGTAGTATATGGTGGGTTAGCAGAGATAGCTTGTAATTCGCCAATATGTCGTGCTGACATTAGGGCCACCAGAAGAACTGTTTTTAGAGTCAGGGATTTTATTGAGATTGATGAAATGGGCTCAAACAGAGGCAAAGTCAAAGCATTAAGTACTAAATTTAGATCCCAGGGAGCTACCTTCAACCGTGGCCTAAAGGGTCTGGACGTCAATGAGGCTCGAATGAACCTGTATACCCAAGGGTGGTTAGCAAGTTTCTGATGAAACAACACACTTAATGCCGCGACGCACTTCGGCTATTGGGACTTCTTGAGTCATATTCGATGAGGAGCATCCTGAAAACTCCAAGAATTTTTCCCAGACCTTCTGGTATTTATCTGTTGTTACTTTCTTTCTGCTCGCAAGCAAGGTGGTAACTAATGGATCTGAGAAACCTTTCCCTAGTAAAAAGTCCCCTCTCAAGTTCCATACGGTGAGATGCAGTCTGTGAACTTGAGGGTGTAGCACCGGACCCTGATGTAGGAGGTCTGGAAATTCCGGTAAGATCCACGGGTCTGAGATGGATATGCGTCTGAGCCACGTGAACCATGCCCTTTTCGGCCAAAAGGGTGCTATCAGAATTATTCGTACCCCGTCCTCCCGAATTTTCTTCAGGACTGTTGGGATTAGTGTGAACGGGGGGAACGCGTATGCTAGTTGGAAGTTCCACTGGTGTAACAAAGCATTCACCCCTTCTGGATTTTCCCTCGGATTCAGGGAATAAAATCTGTCCACCTTCCGATTTTGCCTTGTGGCAAATAGGTCCACTTCTGGAGTTCCCCAGCCGGCACAGATTTCTCCAAATACCTCCTGACTTAGGGATCACTCCCCCTGGTGTAACACATGGCGACTTAGAAAATCCGCTACTAGGTTGTCTGACCCTCTCAGGTGTGTGCTCGATATGGACAAAAGATTGCCTCTGCCTATAGGAACAATTTTCTCACCTCTTCCATCAATGACCCTGACCTTGTGCCCCCTTGTCTGTTTATGTATGAGACAACACCACGAGATGTTTCCCTTTGATATCCTCCGTTATCGGAAGGATTGCCTGTCTCACCGCTGATAACTCCTTGAGATTGGAGGTTGCCCCTATCATTGCAGACCCCCACTGACCTTGTAGAATATGGTTTGACAGATGTGCGCCCCAGCCAAGAGGTCCTGCGTCTGTGGTCAGTACCACTGGGTCCTGGATCGACCAGGGAATGCCTTTTTTTAGCTTCGAAGGCTCCTGCCACCATTTTAGAGAGTCCCGTACTTGCGGAGACAACGTAACCTTTTGATTTAGACTGACAGGGTTTCTTGCTTGCTCGGCTATTATCTGCCATTGTAACTGTCTGGTGTGTATTTGAGCCCATCGAACCGCAGGGATTGTTGCAGTCAGCATACCTAGAAGTGACATTGCCCCTCTTAATGAAGTGGATTGACTTGATTGTATATGGTCTATCCTTTGCTGTATAACAAACATTTTTCTGTTTGGGAGAACACTTGCCTGCGTGAGGGAATTTAACTGGATACCCAGGAACTCCTGTATCTGGACTGGAACCATTTTTGACTTTTTCAAGTTTATTATCCAGCCCAGGCTGGTTAGTACCTCCCGTACCCTTGTGACTGCTTTTATGCCATCCTCCTGGTTGTCTGCTATAAGGAGAAAGTCGTCTAAATAAGGTACTAGTAATATACTTTTTTTCCTCAGGAAGGATGCTACATGTTGTGAATGGGTTTGAGATGAGTTCTGAGCAGAGGCTCCCTCTGGTGGTTACAAGCGGTGCGGGTCTGATCAGTGATGATTGTGAGGACTGGGAAGCAGGTGTTACTGACTGGTCTATATAAGGGAGTCACCTTCCCATCAGGGTTGCCGGTGATCAATTGTTCTGGTCTGAATCCTTCTTTCCAGTTTCCCTTGTAGCCTGCTGTGTCGTGTCTGCATCTCCTGCTTTCAGATAAGACTTTTTCTTATTTTGTGTTTTTGCTATATTTTTGTATTTTGTCCTGCTTTTCTGTGGGGACCTTCTGGTCCCTTCTGGGGGCTTTTGCCCTCTCAGTTTTGTACAGCCACTGATTTAAGTTCTTTTGCTTTTTCCAGTTTTTTCAGTGGCTGACTGTTTTTCCTTTTGTTGCACCAGAGAGCTAATTTAGGTGGCAGAGGTCGTGTGATCTCAGGTGATTTTGAAATTAGTATTGTTGGTTTGTTTTCAGGGTTTTTGGAGATTGCAGTAAGTACCCTTCCTATCCTTTTCTATTTAGATAGTTTGGACCCCAGCATTTGCTCATACTATTTTCTTACTGTGTTTGTGTTTCCTCTTGTCTAACCGCCATTACATGTTTGGGGGCTTCCTATTTACTTTGGGGTTCTGCTCCGGGGCAGATAGCTTTCCTATTTCTATCTGTAGGTGTAGTTAGTTTCTCAGGCTGTGACGAGGCGTCTAGGACCATCGTAGGAACGCTCCACGGCTGCCTCTAGTTGCGGTGGTTAGTCAGGGTACTGCAATCTCATAGTTTCCAACTTCTCTGGTGTATTGCCTTTTTTCCTGCACTCCTCAGTTACCGAAACATAACAGCTACATCTGAGATTATCTTTATGAAAATACGTGGTGGTATTGAAACCCCGAAGGGTAGGCATTGAAACTGTAGGTGAGTGGGAACCCCCGCAATCTCCACTAACACTCTCAGAAACTGCTGATGCTCCCCATAAATTGGCACAATAGTACGCATCTGAGAGATCTATTGCTGCCATGTAGCAGCCTGGATACAGTAGTTTTACTGTTGACCTTTAGAGTCTCCATTTTGAATCTTTCTAACCGGATATACCGGTTTAGGGCCTTTAGATTGCAGATTACCCTTTTTGACCCTTCCTGTTTGGGTGTTAGAAACAGAGTATTGTAAAAGCTTCTTCCTTCCTCATGGGGTGGGAATTTTACGAGTACCTCCTTCTGGATGACGATCTGAATTTCTCCCTCCAGACCCGGGTAACTGCCATACGCTGAGGGAGGGTGGTGAAATTTAATTTTATGTCCTTTGCCATCAAGTTGGTTATCCATTGTGAGGACGGCAGTGCTTCCCACTGATGGACAAAAAACCAGAGTCTTCCCCCCACCGGACCTCTGGCGTCATTGGTGTTTAGGGTCTGGTTTGTGTGGAGGTTTATTGAAGAGGAACCCTCTATCCTTTCTATCTCTCCAGACTTTTACCCGCATGGGTCTATCATCAGAGCGGCCTCGGCTTCCTCTACTGGACCCCCGAAAGGACTGCCGAAAGTCACCCCAGCGCCGCCTAGATGGGGGGCGGTGAAAAATGCTTCTTTTTGTCTGCTGCTTTTTCTAAAATTTTTTCTAAGGCTTTCCCGAATAGGTACTAGCCTTCACAGGGAACCCTGCAGAGTTTCACCTTGGACTGAAAATCTGCTGACCAGTTTTTTAGCCATAGAGCTCTACGTCTGGAATTAGATAGGGCACATGCACGTCGACCGCCGCATCTGCTAGAAACCCCGCAGCTTTTTGTAAGGAAGGTATTGCTTTCAACAAAGTATCCCTCGGACATCTGTTTTTTATCTGGTCGCTTAGCTCTTCCAACCACTTAACCATAGCATAAGCCGTGCAAGTGGCGGCCACCCCTGGTTTAAATGACCATGCTGACGCCTCCCAGGCTGACTTTAGAAAAGCATCTGCTTTTTTGTCAAGGGGATCTTTTAATGCTCCCAAATCCTCAAACGAAAGTGCTATTCCCCTGGAGGTACTGGCTATGGCTGCGTCTAACTTTGGCGCTTTTTCCCATTTTTCGCAGATTTCTTCGTCAAAAGGGTATTTTCGTTTTAGGGACTGTGAAATCGACATTTTCTTGTTTGGCTTTTTCCATTCTCTTTTAATCAAATTTAGCAAGTTATCATGGAAAGGAAAAACTTTCAGCTTTTTCCCTTCCAGATTACTAAACATCATATCTTGAACCAACCTGTGTTCTCTAGGTGTTTCCACCCCCATGGTCGACCTGACCAGCTTAAGTAGCTTTCCTATATCTTCAGATAAAGAATAGGGGCGACCATATTCATCGTCTGAGGACTCGACTTCTGAGTCATCGGAAGCTACTATTTCCCCCGGTTCATATCCCGACTCTACGTCTGAACTATGTGCGGGTGGGGGAGGGTTCCCAGTATGTGTCATCTGTTGCTTTATCTGCTCCTTTACAGAGGTTTTTACTTCTTCTCTAATCATTGTTTTAATGTTCTGGTTCAAAGATGGCGACTCTTGCGCAACGGTCTTATCAATACATTTGCGACAAAGCCGTTTTTCATACGCTCTAGGGAGGGTTTTTAGACATAGAGCGCAGGCTTTATTTTTCTGTTTGGATGTAGCTTTCCTTGCCTAAATAACATAACACAAAAAAACAGCCCATTACCAGCCCTCAGGTACCGCAGTCGTTGGTGGGTTTTCCTTGACGGGCACCGGCGTTTCCTCTGCCGGGTCTGCCATTATGTTAGTGGAGCTGCTGCCAACATTCTATGTGCCCAGCCACTTTTTATACCTGGGGATGGGAGCGGTGTTGCGCTCCTGAATCGGCTCCCTGCTAGGAACGTTCAGGGCACCGCTCTCCCCCGGCGTGTGACGTCACTTCCGGTGTAACCCAAAAGTCGTCGCATCCCATCAGCGCCCATGTCAGGATATCCACGCCGCTTCCTCCCCGGCTCAGCCTTTCGGCCAGGAGCGGTCGCTGGGTGTCCAGGCGCAGGATGGAGCGCTCCCTGACAGCGGATGGATGGATCAGCCTCCCGGCTCTCACCGCAGCCCCGTTCTCCAGGTGCTGCCTGCCCGCTGCAATGCCAGAGGGGGATCCCTCTTAAGGTATATAGAACGCCGCAGGCTCCCAGTCCCCGAAAACAGGAAACCAAACTGAGGAGAGAGGTACTGCCCCCTTCTTTTATCTCCACTGCAGGTTTCCTGTTTTCTGGGTGCAGAATCCATCTCTCACTCATGGTGCGGTCATGGGGAAGGGAAAACATTGTTTGGGGGTAGTGTATATAAAAGAAGGTGTTGGCACTTCAGTCCACTACTCTACAGCCAGCAACAGAGACAGGCAGCTATTCCAGCATTGGATAAACTTGGACAGCTTTGAATCTTGGATAATGAGAGTATAAAACCTAATGTCTTTCTCTCCTTTTTTCACAATTATGTACTAATGTCTCTTTTTTATTGCAGCATGTCTTTCGGGGATGAATATGTTCCTGGCCCTGGTGAACTGGCCCAAGCAGAGGGTGAAGTGAGTACCTTCCTTCCATACTGATTGGTAAGTATTTGCTGTTGCATGGACACATGTGGCAAATAATTTCTTTTTCTTTTTCAGACCACATCGTCCACGGCAGCGGAGGAATAACGGCAGCAGCCAGTCCGTGTGCAGGCGGGGAGATGGCCTGTAAGTATAGACTGACAGATTGTACTCTTTTTTTCCCGACTTTTTTCTTGCCTGTTTTTCCTATTCAATCTTGCTTCTATTCTCAATCTTGCTTCTATTCTGTCTTGTTTTCTATCTTTTTCATTTCCAAATCATTCCAAGATTAATGTTTTGCTTTCTTTTCTAGGCTCCACAACGGGATGAGGAACTCGCCCTGGACAATGACGACCTGATAGAGTTAGTCCAGGAGCGAGTCCCGTTGTGGGACAGCCGTGATCCACTGCACTGTGACACCATGGTGATCCAGCGGTTCTGGAATGAGGAGGCCGCAGCGTTGATGGATGGCTGGGACAACGCCTCTCCCCGGGTCCGCAAGGAATTTTGTAAGTATTTCAATGCTGTGTGATGCGGCAGTGACCTTGGCCGGGATCACACAACTGTGTGTGATGCTAGTAACTCCTGTGAGTTTCTATCATCACACACACATTTGTGTTATCCCGGCCTACAGTGCATTTTCTAAATTTTTCTGGGGGTTTTCCACAGTGAACAAGGTCAGAATCCGTTGGCGCTCGATGAAGGACCGCTTCAACAGGGACCTGAGGCAGGAGAACCGGGTTATATAGAAAAAGCAAACCAGCTCACCAACTACCACCACAGGTGCACGGAACAACGTCTGATGAAACGTCCAGGAATCCACGAGAAAAGAAATGTTCCACCTCCTTGAAACTTTATTGATCCATTAAAACAAAATTGTGAGAGGTGGTAAATGCTCCATGAAGGAAAGCCACATACAGCGACGCGTTTCGATCAAATGATCTTCATCAAGGCTGCTATACATATGTGCAAAAGACAAACCTATATAATGCATCTGAACCAATAGTATCTAGAATAGTAATCACATGATAAACTGAAGGTCCTAGAAGGTATGCATTGCAACTCACCATTGGAAAATAAAATAACAAAAACAGAAGAAAAATTGAATTAAAAGTACAATATGGCATAGAAGAAAATCAAATTAATAATTATAATGATACATCAATTTGTTCTTTTTGTTCAAACCATTTGGATATCTCGTATTCAAAGTAAAAATCCAAAAAGCCTCCCTGGTAAGAAGACATCTGCCGATGTCTCCACCCCATCAGAATTTGTTGACGCTTTCTATGGCACAAACCTGAAAAAACGCAGTACTACGATCATGATGGGTAATAAAGTGTTTAGCAGCCGCTGACACATTCCGATTCGTATTAGTAATATTCCTAATGTTGGATAAATGTTCCGATATTCTTATTTTCAATTTCCTTGTCGTGCATCCGACATATGATAAACTACAAGAGATACAATTAATCTTATACACTACATGTGTCGAATTACAATTCATGTATTGTTTGATGTCATAACTGACAGACTGATTATTATTACTAAAGGTTTTGGTGACTAATGCATGTCTACATGTCTTACAATTATTCACACTGTTAGAACCCTCTTGTTAGGTTTTGTTTCACTTTGCTGGTCACATGACCTTTTTACCCTATTTAGTCTGGTTCCGCCCTTCTGGACTTCATTGTATTATCTACTCTTAAGCTAGCCGGGTGCTTAGGTGCCTTACTCTGTCAGTTTTGCTAGGTCTTAGTATCTCTTAGTATTTGTTTTCTGTTTTATTTTCCCTGCTACACTTTCTGTTAGGAGGTGTCCACTTTTTCACCCAGTCCCTAGATCTTGTAGGGATTCCTCCCTCGCAACTATAGGTCTTCGTTCAGACTAGCTGAGGACTTTAGCGGGTCTGGTCGCAGGATCAGGTTCCCCGTTACATCGTAGGGATCCAGCTCAGTCCTATTGTAGGGACAGAATTCCCACCTTTCCTTAGTGCTTGTAGCAGATCATAACACACACCACTTTTAAAGAAACCTTTAAATCTTAACCGTGAATCACTTTTACTATTGGTTTGGAACATGCTGGGTGAAACCTTGTAACCAATAGATGGTGCTTTTCTAGCTACTATATTTACTCCGGGCTGTAAAATCTCACCCAAAATATCATCTTCATACAAGATTGGTAAGAATCTATTTATAATCTTTTTTATTTCACTAAATTGAGGACTAAATTGTAAACTGACAAAAGGTCTATCACGATATGAAACATTATTTTGACTATGTGACATCTCATCACCAGAACTGGGTTGCCAGTGGTGCTGCAGCAAGGACTACCCGAAAATACCGTTAACATCGGGAGTTGGCCTTCTTAAGACCGGTCCTTGCCACCAGAGCGTGAGTATTTTGTTGTTGTATTGTATTGTGTTTACTCTGTGTTTTTCTATTCCACAGGAGTTGGCGCTTTTACTATTGTAATTGCATGATACTAATTTATTTATTTTATTTTCACAGCACCCTGCAACATGGTCCTGGAGCGGTCCTTCAGCGAGCTGCCTCGCACCCGTCCCAGCCATCCACCAGCCAAGAAGCACCTTTTGGGTCGGCAACACAGCCAGCTGGAGACCAGGAAGCTGGTCCATCAGGTGTTCCCCTGTCCCAGGTCTCTGCCACTGGTTTTGCGGGCACTTCCTGCCAGCGGCAGAAGGCCTCGGACAGGAATCTCATGCCGGAGTTCATTCACTTGAGCACGGTTTTTCAAAATGCCCTCAAGGCGGTGAGCGACAGAGTGGAAAGCGGTTTTGCACTAATGGATACACGCTTTCAGTCTGTTGAGCATCGCCTTGACCATCTTGAAGCCGACCTCAACAGACCAGCGCACCATTTTTTTAATAAAATTGAACGGGCATGGCTGAGCACCTTAGTCCTGATCTCCAGCTGACTGTGATGCAGGCCTGCAACACTGCTTACACGCAGGCTATGCAGCAGAGTCGGTATGTGCAGCAGCCAGTGGTGCCTTTCCCACCCGTGCCACCAGACTCGCTTCACCCCACTACCGACTTCTGCTGCATACCACTGCACGGCCACCAGCATTCCGAGCCGTGCCGGACACCACTACACCACAGCTGGACACTCCCCCGCCACCACCATGCCAAGCGCTGATCTTGCTTGGACCTCCTCCACCTCCAGGACAGCCACCATCACCGAGCATCAGCTGGGGGACCCTCACTCAGTCTTCAGGACCACGGACCCTGGCTGGATGTCCCCCAGTTCTTTGAGGTCACCAAGTTCCCGGAGGTCACCCAGTTCCCGGAAAAAAAAAGGACAAAACAAAGACTGGACGACGAATCCAGAAGAAGTTAAAAACTTTTGTCCTCCCTCCCCCCTCTCACCTCCCACTGTGTCTGACCCGCTACCTTCCCCCCAAACTTTTGTCGCCCCTTCCCCTCGTACCACCCTAAGTCATTCCTCGTCCCTCCACACCCCCAAGTTCCCACCATCTTCCCCCAAAAGTCGGTCCCGGTAATTTTTTTTTGTTAGTCTAGTCTAAAATGAATGTTATTTTTTTTCCCAACTGTTTGGTTTAATTGTCTTTCGCCACCTACACACAGCGCCGTACACTTTGTGATTTTGCCACCACATAGCTCCAGTACCGGCACATGCTTCTTGTGTCAGTCCTGGAGCTATGTGTTGTCAAAAACACAAATATATGACTTGTATTTTCACCACCAGTCTCTTCAGTTTAAAAGTATTAGTAGACTGAATAGAAGATGTTGGTGAGTGCAAGGCATATCTATTCTCACCTTGCCAGGTATCATAAAGAGTGAATTGAAGATAGTGTGTTTTGCCCATCAACATTTCACTCTTTGTGACACAAGGCCAGGGTATTGTGGATATACCTTGTTATTAAACACATCCTATATTCAGTGTGTGGTGAATAAACTGAAGAGATGATGGAGAAAATACACGTCATATCTACAATACCCTGGCATCATAACTATTTATCACACCTGGCCAGGTGACTATACCTATGAGTTGTCATCTGCAGCGTTGCTTCAGTCTGCATCATCTATTACACGCAGACTGGAGAGATGCTGGTGGTTAACTCATATGTGTATTCACCTGCCCAGGTGTCATTAAATTCTGAAGTCAGGATGCTTTTTTTTGGCATCGTCACTTCAGCATGACACCAGGCCAGGGGATTGTAGAAGATGTATATACTTTATCATATCTCCAGTGTGCGTGCATTCTGAAGCCACAGTGGAGATACTACAAATAATATTTATACTCATATGGTCAGGTGTCATAAAGAGTGAAGGATGCTATTGCATCCCAAAATCACTATTTGTAACATCAGACCAGGTGATAAATATTTGTTGTATCTCCACCGTCGCTGCAATCTGCTTGAACACAGACTGGAGAGATGATGAAGGTCATACAACTTTTCTCTGTAGTCTCATCTGGTGGAGTCCTAGTAAAGTCAGGATGCACAAAACAGCATCCTGAATTCACTGGGACACCTGGGCAGGTGATTATTGGATTGGAGTGTATAAAGACAGAGTGCACTCGGTACAGGTATCAAAACAGGTTTTTTTTATTAACATACACACAATAAAACTTTTTACACCATTTGATCTTGCCATGACACACGTCCCACATCAGATATAAAGTAGGCCGCAAATTGGTCCCTTATTTGGCCAACTTCAACTGATGACCTGAGAGGGAGCTGAGTGAAGTCAGGCAATGGGTTGGCAGCTGGTTCATCTAGTTTAAAGTTAGGGCGCTCTTTAGCCATCACAAAATTGTGAAGAACCACACAGGCTTTCACCACCTCATCCACTGTTTCAAGTTTCAGATTAATGGCTGTGCCGAGAATGCGCCATCTGGACACAAGAATCCCAAAGGCACACTCTACAGTTCTTCGTGCCCTTGTGAGTCTGTAATTAAAGATTTTTTTCGTGTGGTCCAAGTCCCAGCTGGAGTAGGGTTTCAGCAGGTTTGTGCACATTTGAAAGGTCTCATCCCCAACCATTACAAATGGCAGTGGCGGACCTTCGATGTGGGGAAGAGGCCGTGGCAGGGGGAAATTAAAATGGTTGCCATACAACCTACAGCCCATGTCTGAGTTCTTAAAAGTCTGAGAGTCATTGCCCCGGCCAAATGCCCCAATGTCCACCGCAATAAACCGACAGTCTGCATCCACAATGGCCATGAGTACTGTTGAAAAGTACTTTTTATAGTTATAGTACTCCGATCCACTTCTTGCGGGTTTGGTTATCCTTATGTGTTTACCATCCACCGCTCCCAAACAGTTGGGGAAATTGCAGACTGTCAAGAATTGTTCAGCTATTTCAATCCACTTTTCCGCGGTTGGCAGGGGCATAAATTCTGGACAGAGAACGTCCCACAAAGCCCAGCAGGTGTCCGCAACTATTCCCGACAAGGTGGAGATTCCAAGCCGGTATTGGAAGTGGAGTGAAGATAGGGTCTCGCCAGAAGCCAGGAATCTGCAAAACAGAGAAAGAAAAATTGTGATTGTTTAGGCTTTGGCAAAACACTGACATGAAAAAAATTTCTGTACATGGCAGAACTATAATTCTGCAGGTTTTTAGTAAATGGCAGAACAAAAAACAATTATGCACGCATTGGTTTTTAAATATTACGTACCATAATGTGACCA
The DNA here is from genome assembly GCA_009801035.1 of Oophaga pumilio. NCBI lineage: Eukaryota > Metazoa > Chordata > Amphibia > Anura > Dendrobatidae > Oophaga > Oophaga pumilio. The sequence continues at coordinate 32,580 of VIAB01018498.1, read as the reverse complement.
GGAGCCGTTCCTCAGGAGGAATAGCACGACGGAGCTGTGTGTCCTGTCTCCGGATGGCTCCTTCAACATGACCAAGCAAATACATGAAGCTTTCTTGGAACATCCGGGTATAGTCATTAAATTTCACCGGGTTTGCCCGGAGCTCGCTGAAGAGGGTGTGGTACGCTCCTCGGCTCTCCCGGACTTCAATAATCGGATGCCTCAAAAACACCACCGCTGTCTCTCCATTTGTTGCTGGCAAGCAAATGCAAAAGGCAGAAACAGCACGATGTCCAGATCCAAGTTGAAGCAAAAACTCTCCCAACGCAGATCCATGGTGACACAGGAAACAGCAGCAAAATCTGAAGAATTCAGCTGTAAAGGGTCTATATAAAGAAGTCCCATGACACTCGCCCACTGGTGTCCCATTGATGGAGTCTGTTTCAAGGATTTTCCTTCTATGGAAATGACACTTTGAGAAAGCATGCGCCTAAAAAACGCAAACGCATGCAAAAACGCTTGATAACGCATGAAAACGCTACGTTTTTTAGTCGTTATGTGTACATTGATGCGTTAAAAAAACATGCGCTTGCGTTTTTGCAAGTGTTTTTAATCGCGCACGATGTGCTGCGCACGACACAGATGTGAAACTAGTCCTAAGAGATGTCAGTCCTCCACCTGAAACTTTCTGTTCCTAGGGAGCGATGGAACAGGTGAGGGAGGCGGCGGGGGAGGGGTAAATGTGCCTAATGAGGCCTGAACCTCTTGTTTGACGAGCGTGCGTATCTCCTCGATTAGAGAGGGGTGCTCCGCTCTGACCACCTTATCTGTACAAGATTAGCACAGCTTTTTCTCCCATCTTAAGGGCAGCTTTAGATTACAGATGGCACATTTGCTTCTAGTGGAGGCTTTATGGGTAGACTTGTCTCCCTAAAATAAAGGGAGAGAAGTATAAGTAGGGGAGCTTATAATACCCATACCCTCTATTAGGACGACCCATCCCACCACACTTACTGGGGATGCGGGAGCGCTGGGCTCTGCAGGCGCCGGGTAGGACATACTCCATGCTGACAGGGGATCAGTCTTACCTGGGAGACATCTCATGGCAGGTTTATATAGCCCATAAACACTGCCCCAGCGCTGGCAAAGTGCCTCCACCTCCAGGGTCCACAGCAGGCGTCAGTGTCTTCAGCGTGCTTAGCACGCCATTCGGCATTCCAGGGCCTAGACCGGAAGTGACATGTGTTCCACGCTGGAACGCAGGACCTGGAAGTGATGCACGCTGATGACGCGACTTCCAGGTTACCGAACGGCGTGCACAGGAGGGGGAGACGCCGGAGGGCTCAGGGAGGCCTCCGGGATGGGATTACTGGCCCCCTTTACAGGGGTAAGGGGACGCAGGTGGGCCAGGAAATGGTCCCATAATCCACCCAAAGAGGAGACAGGAGCAGAAGGGAGGAGGAAGGCTAAGCCCTGACCACCACTGCCCAGCTGCAGCTCTCTGTAAGGTACACTGCTCTCGCCGGCCACGCAGCTTGCCCGGAACCTCTCCATGCCCCATGGGGGACAGGAAAGACACTGGCTAATGGGAGGTGGGAGAGGTTTTTAACCTCTTTGTGCTTCCTGTCCCCCATTAAGGTATGAATACATCCTCCTATGCTGTTGTGGAAGGTGACTAGAGAAAATTCAAAGCTTGAAAATTGCAAAATTTTCCCCATATTTCTGTTTTTTTCATAAACGCAAGTTATATCGAAGAAATTTTATCACTAACATAAAGTACAATATGTCACGAGAAAACAGTCTCAGAATCGTGAAGATCCGTTGAAGTGTTCCAGAGTTATAACCTCATAAAAGGGATAGTGGGCAGAATTGTAAAAATTGGCCCGGTCATTAACATGCAAACCACCCTTGGGGGTGAAGGGGTTAACATCCGCCCACGGCTTCTAAACCTGGAGAGGAACAATCAGAGGCAAAGTACAATAGAAACACCTGTCCTTTACCCCCACTCCTGGTTTTACCGTACACATACTGAGGTATAATACCGACTATGAACATGGTCTTAGACTTTAGCTCTTGGTGCAGAAAAATGTCCTGTGTAAGTACTTGTCTACATGTGTGCATAGCCTTTTAGGCGTCCTGTAAGGATAATACCATGGCCATATGGAGGCATGACATGCAGACAGCAGCTAGCACAGTAGCACACTGCCTGCAGGGTCGGTCACGTCCACTGCCACTCAGATAAGAACCAAGGATTTCCCGCCTGCTGGTGACGTCACGGGGGTCCGCCGCCTCTTATCAGCGTTCACACATTCAGCTTCGAACATGCCGCGCTTTTTAGGCCGGCCTCTCCTTCATTGATTGGCTGGTGTGGCCCGGCCTTCGCGCTATCATTGGCTGCAGCGATGTCTTCTCTATTCTGATTGGTCGAACGTCTGAGCCTTATAAACATCAACCTGCCGGCGTTGCCAGTTTGTTCGTATTATTTCCTCCCCTGCACCTTAGCGTCTGTGCAGCGCTCACATTTCCTCGCTGGCTATGGCCACTCCACCCAAGAGGACGTGCTACAGCCCCAGCCTGGACCTCAGCTTCCACAAGCGCAGCAAGAAGCTTTCTATAGAAGGGAACATCGGTAAGTGTCTGCCACACCCCGGACGCGATGGTAGAGATGCGCCGTGATGTCTGCGGTGACCGCCTGTGCAGTCCGGTGTATGCGGGGGCCCGCACAGAAGCGGCCGCTGTACGAGGCGCAGCTCCCGCCACTTCACGCTTTCATTTCATTGGAGCTGTGCAGCTGGTTCTGGCGGGTTTTCTTCCACTGGTTAAAATGGCGGCAGCGCCCCTTGTGTCCGGCTGAGGGAGCGTTTGTATTTATCACACTTCACTGTGTGACTTATATTTTTTTCTATTTTGACCCTCTAGGGGATTTTCTAATTGTTTTGATCTCCTGCATTATAAATAGTGATGCAGTGAATATTGTACGAATAGCCATTGCCTCCTGAGCCTGTGGCTTCCCCCCCAGCTAGGTTCTTCCCCAGCTCCCCCGCCTTACACCAGCCATGTAATGTGTAGATCTCCTAGAGCAGGGCTCTCAAGCTGGGTAGAACAGCACTTTTAGTGGCAAAATGTTTTTCATGCTTTTATTTCTTTTTAATTTTTCTTTCCCCAATTGGCCACATACAGTAATATATTGTCTTATAATTAGCACTACATAGTAATTTTAGCAAACATCTTGTTGTGGCGCCCGACCTCTTGTCCCCTATTGTGCTGTTCTTCATATACACAGATTCTTCTCATTTGCCTTATGTTCCCTCTGCATCCTTAGGGTACGTTTCCATGGTCCGGATTACAGTCAAAATAGCTGCGGATTGAATGTTGCGTACAGCCGCAGCGTTTAATCCGCAGCGTCCAGATGTTACAGCATAGTGGAGGGGATATGAAGAAATCCCGTCTCCACTATGCGTACTAAAAAGCGGGTGACACCCATGAAACCGGACATGCGGCGCGTCTTTATAGAACACAGCATGTCTATTTATCTTGCTGAGCATATAACAGCCTATGTGTAGGATGCCGTGATTTCGCATGTGTTCAATCAACACTTGTGGAATCACTGCGCATAGAAAGGGGGGCGGAGCGGGTTTCCGCTGCATCCAAAACGCCGGCATTAATGAACGTGGAGACGCACCCTTACTATCCATGTGGCCGCAGGCACTGTAGACCCCTTGATGATCTCTGCCCGATACAGGAGCCACTGCCAGTAGCACTTTATTTCACTTGAGTGTGTGCACTTGGACGCACATTCAATGGAAATGTATTGCCGCCAGAGACTCTGCACAGCAATACCAATGCAAGCTGCCGAGTGATCAGAGGGACATCATACGCTGCTGCGCAGGCACGCCTATGTTCTGGCGGCTGATTGGCCAGCGGCTGGCTTGGGTATTGCTGTGTAGAGTCTCTGCACTGCAATACATTTCAATTGAATGTGTGTCTAAGGACTGGGATGGAATCTACAGTGCCTGTGGCTGCATGTTTGAGACCCTTGTCCTAGACAATAGCCAATCTAACTGTGTGTACACTCTTACCTCATGATGCAAGAAGGGTTAAATAAAGTCTGTTCTCCAGACACCTGTAAATGGTGTGCAGGTAACTGAATGGTACATAGTGTTTTTCTGTGTGTGGGCATACAGTTTTGATCAGGTTCTTCATCATTCCACCACGCTGTCAGCCTTTATTGCCTCTGTCCTCAACCATATTGCATTAGAGATCATTGATTTGACCTTCTGTTTCTGCAGCTGCTGGGAAATCTACGTTTGTCCGAATTCTGGAGCAGGCGAGCGATGACTGGGAGGTTGTTCCTGAACCCATTGCCAAGTGGTGTAATGTGCAGACTGCAGAGAACGAGCACGAGGTATTCTTCTCGCTCTTGCTGCCTTCAGAAGAGGAGGCACTGATGGCCACTTCTTTATAGTCCAGTTTCCTTATCTGAAAAGGAGTCATCCATTCATGTCTGGCTTTCTATGAGCACTAGACTTAGCCTTTCTAGACATTAAATATATTTATTTTGAATCCATATGTCTGCTTTTCGTAAGAAAATGCAAACTAGGGGCACTTGACAGTTACTTATAGCAGGTCTGGTTAAAAAAAACTGAAAAAACGCTGAAAAGACTCCTAATAGTTTTTATTGCTAAACCAGTTTGCTTTACATTTTTAACGCCTCTACGACCTTGGATGTTGCCATATCCAGGTTGATAGGTACTTAACGACGTTTTATCTTTAATGCGGCACCTCTGTTGAGGTGATCATATTAAGCTTCTGTCAGCATGGTACATGGAGTAGTGGTCGTCTCAGGTAGTGGCGACACCCCCAGCAACTACAATCGCTGATCCTCCTGCTCTTCCTCATTCCGTCTTCGGGACGTTGCAGAACGGTCATTGTATTGATCTGTCGTGCTGGACCTTGGTGTGCCACAGATTTTTTTTCAAGCCTGTGCCCCTTCTGTCACGAAGTACTGATCAGTACTTGATCGCTTGATTTTTGTCAGTTTTTTCTTTTTTTTGCATCTGGAGCGCCAGCCAGGAACGGAGAGGGGGTACTGGTCCGTGGCCCTGGGTGTCCAATGAAAATAAGGGGATAATAAAGTTTATGATAGATAGTTTGTGACGCCATTCTGCTTGAAGAGACCGCTGGGGATGATGATGCAGCAGAGATGTTACAGCTCTCCATAGATAGAGCTAAGCCCCAGGGCAGTAATAGTGCAATGTAATGGTTGTAGTGCAGGGCTGAGGGGACACAGCAAATAAACAGGAGGACACTGCGGGGTGCAGTCTTCACACTTTTACTCAGTTTGAGGTGCAGACCAGCGCACTGAGTACAGATGGTAATGGAGATCCTGGAAGCAACTTGGGATCCACTAAGCCAGATGGGTAAGAGGCCTCCTTTCTACGCTGTCCTATGAGGTCCTTGCTGCCTAAAGCTATGCTTGGTCCTCTGTTCCTTACTGTCCTGTGGTACTTGCCCATATGGCAGGCAGCTTGAACCTATTGCAGGTGTCGCTCCTCTATGGCGGCTCTGATCGGCTGTGCCTTCAGGTGTATGATGGAGCCAGGAGGTCTGCAGTCTCCTGCCCTCCGGATTTAGCTGCTGGGACTGTTGTACCTATGCAGCCACAGACTCAGGTGTCCGGTTTCAAGCGCTCTGCCCTGGGGTGAGCTTGGTTCCCTAAACTTCTCCTTTCCTCTCTTTACTCTGCTCTTGGGATGAGCTCACTCCTTAAGTCCCCAGCACTGACTGACTGACCCCGCCTCCAGGACAGAACTAATAGTGAAGCTCCCCTGAAACTGGGTTTAGAGCTTCCCCTTCAGGTCTGGAGTAGGAAAAGTGTTGATGTTGGTATTACTTTGCTAAGGGACCCCTCCTTGCTTCCAGGCATGTCATCACCCCCTGTGAGGGAGGCAATGCCACTGTGGCAACTGGGGTGCCACACTTCCTGTAGCTGCTGAGTGCTGATCAGTGACACAAATCACTGATCTGCGCTTGTGCTCGCTGTTTTCCCACAACTTTTTTTTTTTTTTATTCACTCCCACCTTTGCACCACCTCCATGTGCATCCTACAGCTGCTAAGACACACCACTGATTATCATTTGCTTTTGGAAAGGTTTTCCCCCCTTTTGCACCACATTCATGCAAGTGTCCTACTGCCATTGAGTGCTTGGTCAGTGACTAACATCACTGATGTGCCAACTGGGTTTTTTTTTTCCCTCTTCTAAATTAATTAAAAAAAGTTACACAAATCACTCGCACACCTGAATAAAGCTTGGTACACACACTATACATGAAAAAATGTCCTACTCATCACGCCTTTTTGCTTCTGACGCTGTTAGGGAGAGTATACCACCTTCCTTATTTTTCCTCTTCAGGTGATACTGAACAGCCACGCAGACTTCCCAGGACAGAAAATAATCCAATGCACACCGTTACTGACCCCGTGTGGATCTCATACCCCAGAAGGTCATGAGCCACTGATTCATGATTTTCCAAATCCTTTTTCTTTTTTTTCTTTTTCTTTTTTTTAACCTCATCGTGGCCCTAATAAATTTGTACACCCAGCAGTTTTTGGAACAAAACCACCTTTCATCATTTTCTTACTGGACCCCTGTAGACACAGTAGAAATGATAACGATTTGGGGCCTTGTCTGTTACATGAGTTAAGTGAAGAAGCCAGATCTTTGGCAATATTGGAGAGCTGTATAAATCATCACTATTCTACATGGCTATGACCTGTAAATGATTAGAGGCAATACTAAATTTTTTGCTTTCTATTCGGGGCCGTGGAGTTTGAGCTGGAGTCTGCATAAAATGGACCGACTCCTGAAATATATAATAAATTGGTTTCAGAATTACTATGCAGGGTAAGACGAGATGTGCTGTAAATGTTTTCATAATTTGGGAAAGTTATAAAATGTCCTATAAATATCTGTTCTGTTCCTGATCTAAGGATCTCTGCTTTTAGTTGAGATGAATCTGTGCTTGCACTTTATGCACATGCTCCGTAGTGACCAGTGCGGTGGAGTCTGTACTTTTAGCGTCTTAGTTAGAAGTCAGGGAAATTGAGTAGTCGGTGGTTTGGCCTACCAACTTCACTGCCCTCATTACAGTGATAATGCACAATGTCCTCCGCGAGATGACCCCCAACTTTGACTCTTTTCAAAATTTGGCCAGTCATTTCAGTTCAGCAACAAGTTTACTGAGGTGTACACTCCCCAAATGGACATCTCTGTGGAAGTGTCCCTAAGGGTATGTGCACGCGTTGCGGATTGTGCTGCGGCTTTGGCCCTGCAGATCCGCAAGTGATGTATAGTACAATGTTAGGCAATGGAAAATAAAAACCGCTGTGCACATGCTGCGGATTTTTCAGTGCAGGTTTGCAGCGGATTTGAATCCGCAGCATGTCAATTCTTTGTGCGGAGTCCGCAGCGCTTTTACACCTGCTCCATTATAAAAATCCACAGATGTAAATTTGCACTAAATCTGCAAGTAAAACGTAGGTCATTTTAACTGAGGATTTAGCAAAATCCGTTGAGAAAAATCTGCAACGTGTGCACTCACCCTAATACATTTCAAGGGTAGACTCAAATTCCTGCAATACCTGCCCAGTAAGAGGGCCAGGTACGGAATTAAATGGGTTTCCCCACGAACAAGTTAATTTTAATCAATAGATCTTGGAATAATTTTCACAGTTGTATGTGTTTAAATAAAATGTTCCTGTGCTGAGATAATCTAATAAATATGTCCCTGCTGTGTACTGTGTAATGGCTGTGTCTCACTGTACAGGGACATGGTCTGATTATACCACAACTCCTGGGCAGAGGAGGAAGCAAAAGAGAGGATACAGACAGGACAGCATGGAATTGCAGCTGATTCTTTGTGAGATAAAGAATTTCCCTACTTGTTTTTAAACAATGTTTTAATTCAAACAATCTTTTGCGATCCCGTATTTTTATACTTTGCTTCCTCCCCTGCCCAGAAGATGTGGTATGATTAGACAATGTCCCTGTACGGTCAGACCTATTGATTAAAATTAACTTGATTGTGGAAAAACCCTTTTAAGCTGTTTGAGTATCTCAGGGTATACCCACAGATCTAGAGTTTATGAAAGGAAGGACCCCTGGATTGAACCCCCTAAATGTCCCTCTGTCCTGGTAGTGAGTGGGGAAATTGTGTGGGGTTTGGTGCACCCACTGCTGGCTCAAGGTTGTCATCTCTGCATAAATAACTTTTATATCAGCATCCTACTCCTCAAGTCCATCTCTGGGTGTGCTACATCAGCCTGTGGTACTGTCTGCAAAAAATCAGAAGAGCCTCCCTAAGATGCCAATTAGGAAGCTGCTCAGAAAGGGGTGAGGACAGAGCCTAATGTAACATGGTCAAGGATGAGGGATAACCTTTTCTTGACCACTTTACATGGTGTTGGCAGCACCTCCACCGCTGTACGAGGTACCTCTACACAGGTCACCAAACCAGACTTTGTACTATGGTACAACAAGAACAAGCAGGGAGTTGATCTCTGATAGTCTTCCAACTGTACAGCACCATTAGAAAAACCAAGATGTGGTACAAGAAGCTGTCCGTGCACATTGTACAGATGGAAATGTACAATGCTTACGTGCCATCACAATGTGCAGGCCAGACCGGTCTGTACCTTCAGTTCCAAGAGGTAGTGATCAAGGCCTTAATCTTTGAAGATCAGGAAGGAGTGGGCCCTAGTGCTTCTGGATCTGAATTTGTTCTTATCGTACCAGGCCAACCTTTCCCCGTTGAGGTCCCTCAAAGTACAAAAAAGGAAGGTCGCAAAAAAGGCAGTGTGTTACAGAAGGGGGGGGGATACACAATGACACCACTTATCAATGCTACACCAGCTCCAACAAACCTGGTCTGTGTATGAAAGAATACTTCAGACTGTACCACACATCCATGGACTACTAAATTCATTTCTGACTTGCACAACTGTCATATGCCAACCTGATGTACACTACGCTACTTGCGTAAGCCACTACATTATAAAATTCACATACCAGGAAACGGTAGATCAATTGCAAATTAGTGTCACTTGTTGGGTATTTCCACTTTTTTGGCACATCAGAGACTCTCCAAATGCGACATGACGACAGCAGACAATTTCATTAGTCTGCATTCCAAAACGTCATTCCTTCTCTTCCGAGCCCTGCCGTGTGCTCAGTAGTTTTCCTCCACATATGGGGTATAAATATACTCAGGAGAAATTGCACAATATTTGGGGTCCGTTTTCTCCTGTTACCCTTGTGAAAATAGATTTTTTTTTTGTGCTTTGACGGCTCTGGATTCATTGATGGGTGGGATGATGGTGTTGAATTACTGGTGGCGCAATGATGCACCTGTACGTTGTTTGAACAGTCATTCTGTGCTGATAGTCCCTTTTGACAGTTGTCCATGTAAGTTTTCTGATTTATAGGTATTTTAATTTCTTTTTAAGGAACTGTCTACATCACAGAAGAGTGGTGGAAACCTCCTTCAAATGCTATACGACAAGCCAACACGTTGGGCTTACACCTTCCAGACGTATGCTTGCTTAAGCCGTGTGAGGGCTCAGTTGAAACCTGTGTCTCCTAAACTAAGAGAAGCGGAGCATCCAGTACAGTTCTTCGAGCGCTCGGTGTACAGTGATCGGTGGGCACATCTCTATTGCTTGTTGGTAAGAAAATGTTTTCTAGAATAGAAGTGCCTGTGTAACACCCTATTATTGCCCATATAGGTACATCTTTGCCTCAAGCTTGTTTGAATCTGGGAACATCAATGAGACTGAGTGGGCTATCTATCAGGACTGGCACACGTGGCTTCTCAAACAGTTTGAGGGTGAAATTGAGCTGGATGGAATAATATATCTCCGGGCAACTCCTCAGGTACAAATCCCTTTTTTCTTTAGTGTGTCATAACCAAGACGCAGAGGACCTCTTAATACAACATAATCTTGTTCTTTCACTCTTCAGAAATGTATGGGCAGACTGCATTCGAGAGGCAGGGAGGAGGAACAAGGGATTGAACTGGAATACTTGGAAAGCCTGCATTATAAACATGAGAAATGGCTCTATGACAGAACATCACAGTAAGTCTTGGGGTATAGTGGGGGCATCATAAAGTTTTTGTTTTCTCTATAGCATTGGGAACTGTAAGTCAGTCTACTGTATATGTATACGATTTAGAGTTCGTCTAATTACATTTTGGAAAGAAGTTTGGCCTTTGAGCCCTCTTGGCTAATGCAAAATTAATAGAGCACAAAGGGACTACAGTGCTTACTTGCCCAGTTCTCAGAACTAGTGCACTCAGGATGCAGCAAAGCCATGTTATACAGATGGTGGCAATACAGGTGCAAAATACGGATGAGACAACCACTCACATCCTACCAACTCATGGAGGTGGTGATTGCTTAGTATTAGGTTGCTCAAAAGAGGCTTGTATAGGGCGCTGAACACGGGCCTCTTGGCTAATGCAACTTTCAACAAACCTGAACATGTTGTTCTTTTGCTGTAGAGTGGATTTTGAGTCCCTGAGACACACCCCAATTCTAGTCTTGGATGTAAACGATGACTTCAAAAATGATAAGATCCAACAAGAAGCATTGATTGACAAGGTAAGAGCTTTGCAAAAAAAAAAAAATACTGAACTCAAACTGCACTGTGTGAATATACGCAGTCCATTTAACATTTGCATATTGTGCATTTGCATTAAAATCCTAAACTGGTCCAAAACATAGGTGCTAATCTTCTCATGACATTTCTGCTTTTAGCCTTCAAAATGTAAAAAAAAAAGCCACCATACGGCTGTCAACAGAAAAATAGTTATAGCTCTCAGAATAAAGAGATTAACCGCTTACCCCCAGGGGTGGCTTGCAATGTTAATGACAAGGCCAATTTTTACAATTCTGACCACTGTCCCTTTATGAGGTAAAACTCTGGATTCTGGAACACTTCCATGGATCCCGGTGATTCTAACGTTGTTTTCTCGTGACATATTGTACTTCATGATGGTGGTAAAATTTATTTGATATTACTTGAGTTTATTTGTGAAAAACAGAAATTTGGCGAAAATTTAGACTTTCGCAATTTTCCAACTTTGAATTTTCATGCCCTTAAATCAGATGTCACACAATATGCTTAATAAGTAAGATTTCCCACATGTTTACTGTACATAAGTACAATTTCGGAACCAATTTTTTTTTTTTGTTAGGAAGTTATAAGGGTTAACATTAAACAGTGATTCCTCATTTTTACAACACTTTTTTTTTTTTTTAGGGACCACATCACGTTTGAAGTCGCTTTGAGGGGTCAATATGATAGAAAGTACCCAAAAGTGACCATTTTAAAAACTACACATCTCTAGGTGTTAAACTTCTTGAATGTGGTTTTTATTAACCCTTCCGGTGCTTCACAGGAATTCTTGGAATGTTTAAAAAAAAAAAAAAACTGAGCATTTTAACTTTTTTCACGAAATTTTTTAATAAAGATTTTTTATTTTACTAAGGGTAACAGGAGAAATTGGACAGCAAAAGTTATTGTGCAATTTGTCCTGAGTACACTGATGCCCCATATGTGCAGGTAAACCACTGTTTGGGTACGTGGCAGAGCTCGGAAGGGAAGATGCGCCGTTTGACTTTTTCAACGCAAAATTGGCTGGAATTGAGA
>VIAB01018498.1:8691-20468 GCA_009801035.1 Oophaga pumilio | reverse complement strand
GAATGGTCTGCGGGCGTCATGTTGCATTTAGAGAGCCCCTGATGGGACTAAACAGTGGCAATGCCCAACAAGTGCCCCTTTTTTTTTTGGAACTAATCTGTTTCCTGGTATGTGAATTTCATAAGTGACCCCGCATCTCAGCCCGACTGGGAACAGAGCCCAGTGACTGGAAGTAACGGCGCTGACTTCGGTGAGATCCCCGCTAGCACCGTGAGCGATCACTGTGCTAGTGGGGATCTCTCCGCAGCTCCACCCAGCTGAGAACAGAGCCCAGTGAACGGAGGTAACCTCTGACGTCACCCACAGTTACTGACGCTGCTTTCCCAGCAGCTCATTCTCCAGTGGTTCTCAGCGGATGGTCTTGACACTGTCCAAGTTGAAAACTAATTATCCCCCAGACATGGATTACGGCGTGGGACAGAACATCGGACAGGTATGGTATATTATTGCATTTTTATTTTACTTTTATTACTGGAGATCGAGGGCTTCGGTGGAATAGGTGAGGTTGTAATTATGGTTTAATTAAGAATATTAAAGGAGTCTGTCACTTTTTTTCAATTAAAGGACATTATTCTGGCTGTGTTTATTTACAGTACAACTATAGGATTAGTAGTGGATAGGTGTCTTACAGACTCTTCTCAATTTCCAAGCTGTGGGCTTGTTGTCACTTGACGATAGAAAGGTGATATCAACCCCACAAATATTGCCCCACTTGCCGCCGCTACAGGGCAAGTGGGAAGAGCCGGGCAAAGTGCCAGAATTGGCGCATCTAATAAGATGCTCCTTTTCTGGACAGCTGGGGGCTGCTATTGTTAGGCTGGGGGGGCGCCTTTTATCAATGGCCCCTTACCAGCCTGAGAATACCAGCCCCCAGATGTGAGCTTTAGCAAAGCTGGTTGTCAAAAATAGGGGGGGACCCCACGCCTGTTTTTTTTATTTAAATTTAAAAATAAAAAGTGTGGTGACCCCCGCCCCCCCCCCCCCCCCCCCTCTATTCCTGAGGATTGCAGCCCCAGCTGTGAGTTTTGCCTGGCTGGTTATACAAAATACAGGGGAACCCATGCCATTTTTTTTTTCTCTCCATTTTATAGGTCAGGCGGTAGCTGAATACCCCCATCAGCTGCTCCTGCTGTTACTGTTAACAGCAGCAGGGGTAGGCTGATGGGAGTAATAGTCCCATCAGCTGCTGCCTACTGTCTTTTATCACTTAAATGTAACTCTCATCATTCTCCCCTGCTCGCTCCGATCACTGAGAGCAGTGTTCAGCACCCAGCGCCAGAGAACAGCGTTTACTGCAACGCTTCTTCCCTGGTGCCCATCCGTGTGGCACTGATGCGGCACACGTGTGCCACACGTATTACAAACACGAACACTGTCCTCTCCGGTACCGGAAATATCAGGACGTGTGAAAGAGGCCTTTTAGTGGGTTTTATGTTTGACAGCGGTCACGCTAAAAGATGCTTTTTATTGCAAAAAAATTGTTTTTGCATCACCATATTTTGAGAGCTATAATTTTTTCCCTTTCCCTCATGACTGCACCGTACATGAGATGGTATCCGCCCCCAGGAACAGGAAACCTACAGCAGAGATAAAAGAAGGGAGTGGCACCTCTCCCACACGGTGTTGGTTTCCTGTTCCTGAAGGACGGATGCCTGCAGCAAGTCACGCACCTCATACCTCCGGAGGGATCCCCCTCTGATAGCTGGTCCGGAGACAAAGGTCCACGGTGTGGAAGGCAGCTGCGCCCTGTGGCGGGCGCCCGTCATCCCGGCGTCTAGGGAGCTGCCATGTCACGTGATTTTTCCCACCGTTGGACTCCCTGGTGGCCGCTCCTGTCCGGAGGCTGGACTGGGAGTGGGGTATGTCCATCATGACGTTGGCGCTGAGTTGATGGTAGGACTTCTGGGTCGTGCCGGAAGTGACGTCCCACGCCGGGGATGCGGTGTGCTGAGCACTTCCAGGGGAAGCTGCTTCAGAGGCACGCACACCGCTCCCACCAAAATAATACATAAAGGGGGTGTGTGGTCGATGCAGCAGCTTCTTAGCAAGCATGACAGACCCCGCAGCAGAACCTCTTGTACCGATGGAGGAGGTGAACCCACAGGCTACCGTGGTACCTCAGGGCTCTGGTGGGTGAGTGCCTTTGTGAGGCGAACATGTAGGTAATGTTTTTGTGTCACTGTGTTTGTGTGTCCCCACCCCCTCCCCCCCCAAAAAAAAAAAAAAGCTACAGAAAAACAGAGTATGTGCACTTTGCGACAAAACTCTCTCCTGGAACGTATAAGAAACGGATTTGTCGTTCATGTATGTATGTATTAGGGATGAGGTAAAAACCACAGTAAAGGAACAAATGAAGCAGCATACTGCACTCAGTCCTGGGAACATCCCCCCCCTCCCTTTCCTCCTCTTACAGATATCCAAACCCCTTATATAGATTCTGAGGACGAACCTGGGGAATTGGCTCCCTCTGACTCAGTTAGTCTTCAGATGAAGACTATGGCCACCCTTGTTTTTTAACCGAGGATATCAGGAAGTTACTTAAACTTGTCAGGTCTGCTGTAGGTGTTGAAACGCCTAGAGAACTGCGATCAATCCAGGATTCCATGTTCAGTAACCTGGAGGGGAAAAAGCGCAGGGCCTTTCATTTTTATAATAACTTGTTAAATTTGATGAAGAGAAAATGGGAAAAAAACGAACAAGAAAATGTCGGTTCCGCAGACCCTAAAACGCAAATACCCATTTGATGAGGAAAGGAGAAAGCTCCTAGGCTGGTGCTGCTATTGCTAGTACCTGTAGGGGAATAGCACTTCCATTTGAGGACATGGGTGCCCTAAAAGATCCCCTCGAATAAAAAAAAAAAAAAAAAAAAAAGCCGACGCCTTCCTTAAATCAACTTTGGAAGCAGTCATGGTCATTTAAACCTGGGTTAGCTGCCACTTGTACAGCTCTATGGTCAAGTGATTGGTGGAGTTAAGTGACCAAATAAAGAACAAATGTCCAAGAGACTACTGGAGGCAATACCTTTGTTACAAAAAGCAGCAGGATTTCTATCTGATGCCTCTGTTGACTGTCCGATGTGCTGCCCGTGCATGCGCCCTATCAAACTCAGGTCTCGGAGCACTGTGGTTAAAAAAACTGGGCTGCACACTTTCAATCAAAAGTTATGCTCTGTGCGGTCCCTTGTGAAGGACAGTACCTGTTTGAGAAGGCATTGGACGAGATCTTAGAGAAAGCGGCAGACAAGAAAAAATGCTTCCCACCACCCCCTTCTCTAGATGTCGTTGGGGTGACTGCTGCCCTTTCGGGGGTCAGGAAATGAAGGTCGCTCAGATGACAGGTCCATGCGTGACAAGCCCAGGAAGAAGAGGAAAGATAGAGGTTTCCTCTTCAATAAGCCTCCCTCTAAACCAGATCCCAAGCACCAATGACTCCAAATTTCCTGTGTGTGGGGGAGGGGGGGTGGGGAGACTTCGGTTTTTCACCCATAAGTGGTCCGCATTACCGGCCTCACAGTGGGTAAGCAATCTTTTATCCGAGGGCCTACGGCTAAATTTCATCAACCTTCCACGTCAGTGATTGATAGTGACTCGTGTGACCAAGAAAAATCAAGCCACATTAGAAAAAGAAGGAAGTGCTGATAGAAGTAACAGACCAAGAATTAGGGAACGGATTCTACAGCACCTTGTTCCTCACACCGAAACCGGACAGTTCACTGAAAACAATCTTCAATTTGAAAGCGCTGAATCGTTATATCCGGGTAGAGAAACTCAAGATGGAAACTCTAAAGTCAGCGGTAAGGAAATGAATCACCGGGAAATGAATATCCGGGCTGTAACATGGCAGTGATAGATCTGACAGATGCTTACTACCATGTACCAATATGTGGGGAACATCAGCAGTACCTAAGGGTGGTGGTAGATATTGGAGACGTTCCCACGCATTTACAATACCAATGTCTTCCCTTCGGGTTGTCGGTAGCCCCTCGGATTTTCACGGATAGTTTCCGAAATGGCATCCTTCGTGAGAAAAGACTTACTACTGGTACCCTACTTAGACGACTTTCTCGTTGTGGCAGACAGCAGGGAAGACTGTGTAGAGAAACAGCTGTCTCCTCCCAGAGGAGGACAAGATGACGGCTCTACAGTCATGGCCAAAAGTTTTGAGAATGACACAAATATTATATTTTCACATGATCTGCTGCCCTCTGGTTTTTGTGTGTTTGACAGATGTTTTTATCACAGACAGAAATATAATAATTGCAAACATATGAGTAACAAAAGCTTATATTGACAGTTAGAATGAGTTAATGCAGCAAGTCAATATTTGCAGTGTTGACCCTTCTTCTTCAGGACCTCTGCAATTCTCCCTGGCATGCTCTCAAGTCAACTTCTGGACCAAATCCTGACTGATAGCAGCCCATTCTTGCACAATCAATGCTTTCATTTTGTCAGAATTTTTAGGTTTTTGTTTGTCCACCCGTCTCTTGATGATTTACCACAAGTTCTCAATGGGATTAAGATCTGGGGAGTTTCCAGGCCATGGACCCAAAATCTCTGTTTTGTTCCCTGAGCCATTTAGTTATCACCTTTGCTTTATGGCAAGGTGCTCCATCATGCTGGAAAAGGCATTGTTGATCGCCAAACTGCTCTTAGAGGGTTGGGAGAAGTTGCTCTTGGAGGACATTCTGGTACCATTCTTTATTCATGGCTGTGTTTTAAGGCAAGACTGTGAGAGAGCCGATTCCCTTGGCTGAGAAGCAACCCCACACATGAATGGTTTCAGGATGCTTAACAGTTGGCATGAGACAAGACTGGTGGTAGCGCTCACCTTGTCTTCTCCGAATGAGGCGTTTTCCTGATGTCCCAAACAATCGAAAAGGGGATTCATCAGAGAAAATAACTTTACCCCAGTCCTCAGCAGTCCACTGCCTGTACCTTTTGCAGATTATCAGTCTGTCCATGATGTTTTTTCTGGAGAGAAGTGGCTTCTTTGCTACCCTCCTTGAGACCAGGCCTTGCTCCAAGAGTCTCCGCCTCACAGTGCGTGCAGATGCACTCACACCTGCCTGCTGCCATTCCTGAGCAAGCTCTGCACTGCTGGTAACCCGATCCCGCAGCTGAAACACTTTTAAGAGACGGTCCTGGCGCTTGCTGG
This sequence comes from Oophaga pumilio, assembly GCA_009801035.1. Taxonomy (NCBI): domain Eukaryota; kingdom Metazoa; phylum Chordata; class Amphibia; order Anura; family Dendrobatidae; genus Oophaga; species Oophaga pumilio. The sequence continues at coordinate 15,314 of VIAB01018498.1, read as the reverse complement.
TCTTTCTTGGGCGCCATGAAGCCTTTTTGGCAACAATGGAACCTCTCTCCTTGAAGTTCTTGATGATGCGATAGATTGTTGACTGAGGTGCAATCTTTCTAGCTGCGATACTCTTCCCTGTTAGGCCATTTTTGTGCATTGCAATGATGACTGCACGTGTTTCTTTAGAGATAACCATGGTTAACAGAAGAGAAACAATGATGCCAAGCACCAGCCTCCTTTTAAAGTGTCCAGTGGTGTCATTCTTACTTAATCATGACAGGTTGATCTCCAGCCATGTCCTCATCAACACCCACACCTGTGTTAATGGAGCAATCACTGAAAAGAGGTTAGCTGGTCCTTTTAAGGCAGGGCTGCAATGATGTTGAAATGTGTTTTGGGGGATAAAGTTCATTTTCTAGCCAAATATTGACTTTGCAAGTAATTGCTGTTAAGCTGATCACTCTTTATAACATTTTGGAGTATATGCAAATTGCCATTAGAAAAAGTGAAGCAGTAGACTTTGTAAAAATTAATATTTGTCATTCTCAAAACTTTTGGCCATGACTGTAGTGTCAGCAGTCCTGGTCAACCCGATCATGTCCCTGAGAAAGGCCATGTCCCTTCTAGGTTCTATGACCTCATGCATTCCAGCAGTACAAATGGGCTCAATGCCATTCCAGGACGTTGCATCAGGATATCCTTGAAGGAGAAGAGGCTGTCTGGTCGCCTAGAGGGAAAGTTTATGCTTTCTCAAGAAGCACTAAATTCCATGGTGGTTTAATCCAGAGAGTCTATCGCGTGGCATCCAATGGTCTGTGATGGTGACGGACGCGAATGCGGAAGGTTGGGGGGCACATCTCATAAACAATTTGGTACAAGGGGTCTGGTCAGAAACACAAGCAGACAGTTCCTCAAATTACAGGGAACTGTTAGCTATAAAAAGCACTAATAGAGTTCCTTCCCCGGTTAGAAGGGAGCCATGTCTGTATACTATCAGACAATCGAACCTCAGTAGCTTATATCAACCACCGGGGGGCACAAGGTTCCAGCCCCTAATGCAGCTAGCTCAGGAAATTCTCCAGGTGATGGAAGAACCGCTACGGATATCGGCCCTACATATAAAGGTGAAGGAAAACGTGAAAGCGGACTTCCTCAGCCAGACAACCTTGAGATGGGGAGAATGGGAGCTAGATCCATCCATTTTCCAGCAGATTATGGATCTTTGTGGGCAGAGAGAGATCTATTTGCCAGCAGGAAGAACAGGAAAACGAGCCTCTGTTCTCTAGACCCAAGGGAAAAGCTGTATACAGTGGATGCACTACAGATACCTTGGGATTTCCAACTAGCCTACGCTTTTCCTCCATTAATGTTGATCCCGGCAGTGCTCAAGAAGATTCGGAAGGAGAGGGCAGATGTCATCCTCATTGCTCCCTTCTGGCCGAAGACACCATGGTTCTCATGGTTGAGGAGACTGTCCTTGACAGATCCCTAGGTTCTCCCGGATGTTCCAGGTCTCCTCAGGCAGGGCCCAGCGTTACATCCTCAAAAATCGGGTCTTCATTTGACGGCCTGGATTTTGAGAGGGCGCTGCTAATAAGGCGGTTTTCTCCGGCCTTGGTAGCTACTCTGATGCAGAGTAGAAAGCCCATAACAATCAAGATTTATGGTAGAATATGGGCAAAATTTTTAGCTTTCTCAGGGCAGCCTTTTGGGGGTTCAGTCCCAATTAAAGATATCTTAGAGTTTCTTCAGAGGGGTATGGAGATGGGGCTGGCCACCAGCACCTTTAAGGTGCAGGTGTCTGCTTTGGGGGCCCTTTACAACTACAATCTGGTGGTAGATAGGTGGGTGGTCAGACTTATCAAAGCATGCCAGAGGTCTAGACCTGTGTGCCAGCTCCAAAAATGGATTTGAACTTGGTCCTGGAAGCATTGACAAGGTCACCCTTTGAACCCTTACAGGAGGTACCAGACAAGATACTGACACTGGAGACAGTTATTCTGGTAGCCCTATCATCGGGACGTAGGGTCAGTGATTTGCAGACCCTATCCATTAATAGCCCGTTCATGCAGGTGTTATAGGTTAGAGTGGCGAGACCTGATCCAGCATATCTCGCTAAGGTGGCCTCCAAATTTCATAGCAGTCAGGAGGTAGTTCTTCCCTCCTTCAGTGAACCAAAGTCTGAAAAAGAACTCTGGCTTCACATGTTAATGTTAGGAGGACCCTGATTCAATACCTAGACATAACTAGGCAAGGTAGAAAGGATAAGACTTTATTTGTATCTTTCCAGGGAAATAGGAAAGGGTGTAGTGTTACAAGGGGAACTATAGCTAGATGGATAAAGGATGCCATTAGCTTAGCCTACACCTCTAGTGATAGACCAGTTCCTGGAAATCTGAGGGCCAGTTCCACCAGGGCCGTGGCGACCTCCTGGGCCGACAGAGCGGAGTTGTCCATCGAAGAAATATGTAGGGCAGCCACATGGTCTTCCCCCTTCTACCTTCTACTATTGTCTCAATCTGTACTCCTCTGTTGACCTGTCCTTTGGGAGGAAGGTATTGCAAGTGGTGATCCCTCCCTAGGGTGCTTTACTTGATATAAATCTCTCAGGTGGTGCTGTCATGGGAGAAGGGGAAAAATCTAAGTTACTTACCGTTAATGGGATTTTAAAGAGCCCATGATGGCACTCATATTCCCTCTCCCGCTTTGTCACTAGTGGTATGTACTTTTAAGGGTGTGAAGAAAACTGTATTTGACGGTTGTGTTACTGTGGTGGTCCTCTCGTGCTCTGAAACAAAACTGATGCGGAAGTGGTGCTGTCATGGGCTTGGTAAAATCCCGTTACCGGTAAGTAACTTTGTATTTTGATCGCTTTCTATTCCGATTTTAGACAGAATGAGCAAAAACCAGGAATTCATGGATTTCTTTATTTTTTTGGGGGGGTGGGGTGTTTATAATGTTGCATGTGTGGGAAAATTGAGGCAGTTTTATATTTCGGGTCAGTACGATGACAGTGATACCTCATTTATATTGTGTTTTTGTTTTTTTCGCTTTTGGTGCTTTTATATAATAAACACTTATAGAAAATTGTTTTTGCATCACTTTATTCTGAGCTAGAAATTTTTCATTTTTCCGCCGATGGAGCTGTATGGCGGCTCGTTTTTTGCGGGACAGGATGACTTTTTCAGCGGTATCATGTTTGTTTATATCCGTCTTTTTGATCGTGTGTTCCACTTTTTGTTAGGCGGTATGATATAGCACTGGTTTTTTGCCTTTTTTATGCTGTTCACTAAATGGGTTAACTAGTGGGACTGTTTTATAGGTCTGGTCATTGCGGACATGGCGATACCAAATGTGTACTTTTATTTTTTTCATTCAAATATTTATTTAGTAATGTGTTTTTTTTAAAATATTTTTACAATTTAAAATTTTTTTTTTCTACTTTTTCCTAACTTTTTTTCTTAGTCCCACTATGGGACAATCATTCTTTGCAGGCTGATCACTTCTATAGCACGCAGATGAAGCGGCATCTGCATGCCATAGAAGCTGGCAGCGCTGCAGTGACAAGGAGACTTGCTGATCATGCACAGTGCATGGTCAGCAAGCTTCCTAGCTCTGGTGAGCCGGATGTCGTCATGACGACATCCGCTCACCATGGCAACGATTGGGACCCCACGTCATGCCGCGGGGTCTCCGATACAAAGGCAGAGGGGCTGTCAGCCCCTGTGCCGGCTTCTTGAATGCTGCGATCTTGTTTGATTGCAGTATTTTGGGGGTTAGAGTGCTGGGAGCGGTCTATGACTGCTCCTGGCACCTAGTGCCGGGTGTCTGCTGTCAGAATCAGGTGACACCCAGCTGCACTTTCCCCGTGAGTGCTGCCGATTGCTCAGACGTAATATTTCGTCCAATTGACCCAGGGCATATGGACGGAATATTACGTCTGTCAGAAAGGGGTTAAAGATTTTTTTTTTTTTCCCCCTATAATTTGTGTAAAAGCGGCATAACATAAAGATATGAATGTGGTATCGCTGTAATTGTACTGACCCAAATAATAAAGCTGCCTTATCAATTTTACCACATGTGGAAAAGCATAAAAAAAATTCCTGCATTTTTTGTTTGTTCTGCCTCCCAAAAGTCTGAATAAAAGGTGATCGAAAAAAATTTAACTTGCCAAAAACTTGTTTCAGTAAAAGCGGCACTTCGTCCCGCAAAAAACAAGCGACTTTGTCAGCCATAGCCGTAATATGGAAAAGTTATCAAAACATGGTGATTCAAAAACTAGTTTTTGTGATAAAAAGCATCTTTTAATGTGACAGCAGCCAAACACATGAAAACCCGATAAATCTGGTATCGCTGTAATCACAGACAACGCGAGACAATCACGAGAAACGGCGTAAAAAATGCAATCAATTCTTCACCTACTGTTTTCATTCTGTCTCCCAAAGATCACAGTGAGGCTTGGCTTACATTTATCATGCGTGCTATGCTGACCACTTATACTGGGTTCAGATGGAACTCCCGGTGGAAAATTCCCTATGAAGGCAGATGGAGGCACTATGGGCACCCTCTGAGCTGTGATCTGGCAGTGTCTGTCTTTTTAGGAGTGCATAAACACTGGCAACCACAGTTTTGTGCACTTCTAAAAAGGATGCTGCTGAACAGAGGCCAGACTGAGTTCAAAGTAACTCTGCTGCCTCTTTGCAGTGAATGGATCCCTTAGAGGTTTCATGTGAATTGCGTCACTCGCAATATAAGTGCTCAGTGTAGAGCGCAGGATAAATGTGATCCTAAACGTTATGTAAAATGTTCCCAATAAAAGCGTCAACTCAATTCACAAAAAAACGAGTCCCAACTCTGGTCCGTCTTCTGTTAACAGAAATATCGGGGGATTTCATGTTACTGATAGTCCAAAGTCTCTGGAAAAGTGCTATAAGCCAACCCCAAGAGAAATTCAGGAAATTCTACACTCCCAAATGACCCTCCCTTCAGAGCCCCACTGTGCCTAAACCACTTTTAGTGCCCACATGTTTGGCATTTGTATAGTTATGAGGACCCGCCTAATTTACAGGTGCGTATCTCCAGAAGCATGCGCTGGTCACTACAATAGTAATTTTCATTCCACAATATTCACTGCTGCTATTCTGGAAAACACCAATGGAGTTAAAATCGTCACTATATCAGTAGATAAATTCGCAAAAGGTTATAATTTTCAAAATTGGGTCACTTAAGGGGGATTCTGCTCTTCCAGCACTTGGAGGCTCTGTATATGGAGTCTGCAAACTATTCTAGGAAAATTTGCACTTCAGGAGGCAAATGGCGCTTCATTCCTTCAAAGTCTTGCCATATGGCTAAGCAGTACTGTACAGCTGCATATGGGGTATTTCTATATTCAGCAGAATTTGGGACAAATTTTGGTGCTTTTTTTTCTTTTTTACCCATTTCCTAGTGTGAACTTGTAAAATCTGGGACTAAAACAACAATTTTTTGTAGTAAAAATGTAACTATTTTTTCTTCACTACCCAATGGTATAAACTTCAGACACACCTGTGGTGTCAATATAACCACTGCACCCCTCGATGACTTCATTGAGAGGTGTAGTTTGTAAAATGGGGTCATTTATGAAGGGTTCTGGCACCTCAGAGTCTCTGCCAATGTGTCATGGCACCCTCAAATTCCTGCAAAATCTGAACTATATAGTGCTTCTTCCTTCTGAGCTTTGCACTGTCTCCAAAAGTAGTTTTCGATCACATATGGGGCATTTATGTACTCTGGAGAAAATGGACACCAAAATTTCTTGTGCAATTTCTTTTGCTATCCTTGGAAAATGATAAAACATTTGTGGGAAATTGTCTCCACCCTCCCTCCCCCCACATTTTCACAGATCAACATTGTAAATTTCTGTGAAGCATTTGTGCTCACCACACATCTAAATACATTCATTGAGGGGGGCCTAGTTTCCAAAATGGGTTCACTTGTGGGGGATTTCCAGGGGGATCTCCAAAAGGGATGTTGTCTATGCTAGTGATTTCAGCAAGTTTTGCTTTCAAAATGTCTAACGTGCTCCTTCCCTTCCGAGCCGTACCATGCTCCCAAACTGTAGCTTTACCCCATATATGGAATAGCGACATGCTCAGGAGAAATTGCACAACAAATTTGGGAGTCAAATTTCTCCTTTTACCCTTGTGAAAATAAAAATAAATGGGTCTAAATTAAAAAATTTTGTGACAGGTTTTTTGTCCCCTTCCACATTGCGTCCGTTCCTATGGTTTTGAGCACCTTGAGGCGTGCAGTTTATAGAATAGTGTCACTTTTTTTCCTGTTATATAGACCCCTCAAAGTCACTTCATATATGATGTGGTCCCTAAAGATGTTTGTAATTTTTAATGTACAAATTAGAAATCACTGGTCATCTTTTATCCCTTATAACTTCCTAATAAGATTGTTTAAAAAATTATGCTGATGTAAAGTAGACATGTGGAAATGTTGTTTATGAACTATTTTGTGTGATATGACTTTGATTTAAGGCCAAATTTCTAAATGTATTTTTTTCACAAAAAACGCATTGGGGTATGTTTCCACTTAGCGGAAACCATCCGGGTTAGCTGCGGATTGAACGTTGCGTCCTACCGCAGCGTTTAATC
>VIAB01018497.1:13757-29709 GCA_009801035.1 Oophaga pumilio | reverse complement strand
GGGCATGATTGGAGACACAGGGAGGAGGATTGGAGACGGGGGGCAGGATTGGAGACAGTGGGCAGGATTGGAGATGGGGCATGATTGGAGACAGTGGGGGCATGATTGGAGATACAGGGAGCAGGATTGGAGGTACAGGGAGCATGATTGGAGGTACAGAGAGCTCTGTAATCTAACTGATGCGGGAGAGAGCTGCCGCCTTTTTATGTCTGTAGGTTTCCTGTCCCTGAAGTGCGGATCCCCTCTCTCGTGGTGCTGTCATGGGCTCCGAAAAACACAGCTACCGGTAAGTAGCTAAGCATTTTTCCTTCTACACTGCTTTAATTCTTTATGAAGCACATGAGAGGTTAATACCCTTATTGAATGTGGTTTTGAACACTTTGAGTGGTGCATATTTTTAAAATGATGTCACTTTTGGGTATTTCTGTCACATAGGCCCCTCAAAGTCACTTCAAATGTGATGTGGTCCCTAAAAAAATTGGTTTTGTATTTTAGTTGGAAAATTGAGCGATTTATCAACTTTTATTCCTTCTATCTTCCTGACAAAAACAAAATTCTGTTTTAAAATGATGCTGATGTGAAGTATCTATGTTGTGTGATATAACTATCTAGTTTAAGGGCATTAAAATTAAAAGTTTGAAAATTGTGAAATTTTCTCCAAACTTCTGATATTTTCACAAATAAACACAAAAAAATATCAGACTAAATTTACCACTAACATGAAATACTATGTGTCGCGAAAAAAACATTTTCAGAATCAATGTGATACATTGAAGCGTTCTAAAGTTGTTACCACATAAAGTGACACTGGTCAGAATTGTAAAAGCTGTTCGATATTATAATTACCTTGACGCCCACTGCTTAGACACGCCCCCAGGAAGAAGCATCAGCGCAACGCGCATCGGGGTCAGAAGTGTCAGCGTGCCACTTGGCGCTATATGTGTAAAGCAGCTAGAGAACAGGTAATAAGTGTGGGACATTGAATATTGACGATTTACTATAATTATAGGGTGGCAACTACTAATGTGGCTATTTATATATACGTTGGAATTAAATGCACTGTGCCACTTCATAAATTACAGTTAATTTAGCTATCAGTGTGCCAAATTAGTTGTATTTCATTACAACCGTTGTGACTAGTCTTAGTGCTCATATGGACATAAAAATATGGCTTTGAAGTGGTGATTGGTCGAATACATAATGATATGATATAGTGTTAACTAGGATGTGTTAAACATTAAGTGATATTGTGATGACCACACCATAGATTTTGCAATTGATGGTATACTATAACTATCTATAACTTAAAATATTTCCTATGACCACGCAATATATATTCCTGTATATTTTTTGTGCTGTTTCAGCTGACCTTTTGTGTGTTTATTGGTTTGAGGCATCCTATTTTTACATGTTCATGCTTTTTAGTATTGACAAAATAAAGTACCGTAATATATTTTATAAAAAAATTTCTAACTATATACACTTCTTGGTCAGTATGTTCATAAATTTACCACTAACATGAAATACAATGTGTCGTGAAAAAACATTATCAGGATCAATGTGATACATTGAAGCGTTCTAAAGTTGTTACCACATAAAGTGACAGAATTGTAAAACTTACTTCTTCTACTTAGTGCTTAGAAGGATTAAGCTACTCAGTTTTTAATCACATAATGTAATAGACCTAAAGAAAAAGAGAAGAATTGACTAGGTAAAGGGGAATACTTTCTTTGCCTAACATCTGTCTCACCTGCTGGACTTAACTACGCCTTTGTATACATTTTGTCATTGTCTCCACCTATCTTCTGACCCAGCTTGAACACATTTCTTCCACTGTTCCACTGGCCAGCTGCTGATTCATGGATGCAAACCCAAATGCCTTCATAGCTCCCTGGATATGAGTAAAAGGATGAAATGCAGGGAGCCCATGGGATCTTATTTGAGGAACAGCTGAGGCCCAGTCAAGTCTATCCATAGAAGTCTATTTGAGCTGACGGATTCACAACAGAGTCTCATAAATATACATATGGTTAAGAAAGGATGATGCGAGCTTTACAATTTTTTTTTATTTAAGGCTGGATTTGGTTGGAAGGCACTTATGGCAAAAATTTTGTACCCATAAACTTCCTAAAAATACGGTAGCTTTGGAAAAAGTACACACAGACATGGTTCATAGAAAAGATAGAAAAGGAAATTCAGCATTGTGGAGAGGTTTGCAATTCAATAAATGGAGTTTTTAATTTTTATCTAGGAGAAACAGGTAACTTTAGCATAAATATAACCATTAAATAGAAAGCTCAGCAAGGGTTTATGGTGGACTCCAGAAGCAATTTAGTTGATGGATTGTCAATTAAAGGTTGGTTTAGACATCCAGTCTTTTCACATATGAGAAGTGTTTAATCCGAGATTCATCAAAGTTGCATCTGAGTTTGGTCCGACTTTGATTAGTTTTTCTTGGATGAGAAAAGAAAAACTGTTTCTCCAGCTTCTCCTATGAGCCAGCCTGTGAAAAATGGACAGCAGCGTATGACATCCGAGTGCTGGACGATTTTTTTCATGGACCCATAGATTTGCATCAGCGATTTGGTTTCAACACTCTGATCAATATCAGACATGTCTCCACAATTGTGGACAGCCCCATAGAAATATAATCACAGGTACGAGTTCTATCCATGAAAAACGTGGCTAGTACTCGCATGTGAAAAGTAGACGTCTGAGTGAGCTCTAATCCTAAGTCACCGTACCTGAAGAAAAGAAAATATGACTCTGAGCAGTGTAAAGGCAACAGAATTTGGTAATGGGTTAAATGAAAAAAAAAAGACAAATATGTTTAACTATATATAACTCCAGGACAGCCACCTAGGAACCAGATAGGTTGCTGGCATTTCACACAGACTAGAAACATCTGATTTAAGTGAATAGAGGTTTTGATAGATAAAAAAGTATATTGCACCCCTATGAATGTACTTATTAGTATGGAAATGAAGTGTGTAGTTATCAATGATATGATAACCCTGAGAGTAAATATCTTACAAATAAAACTGTGGAGATGGACTGATTGCTATCATGATGTTTAGTATAGCCTCTGGGGCATAATTCTTTAATACATTATTATTGAAAATCATAGAACAGTTTTGAATAGTTTTATGTCACCTTTATAGACTGAAGAACTAGTTACAGGAAGATTGCACACTTTATTTTAGAGGGCAATCAAATTGTCATATTTTATCATATTGAAGAGGACATTGAATCACGAGGAGGTCAGAAGCTCTCCAGTGAGGAGAGCATAATGTGATGTCTGTTACATTGGCCTCTTTTTCCATTATATTCTCCATTATGCTGCATAGGAAGTAAATAGATGTGAGAGGTGCTCCCTGGTGTGCAAAACTGAAAAGACATAAAGCGAATAAGATAGCAGAATACCCTTATTTACTGGGAGAGCATAAAAAAACCAGCGGAAACCTGTTAAAATTACATTTCATATGCAGATCTGAGTAACACTGAGAAGAGGAATAAACAAGTCTCACAAGACACAGAAATGTAAGACGTAAAATTGACAACACAAAGACAGTGTCACAGCTTTACTGCGACAGAGAGGGGTCAGAGGACCACAGCATCTGTGATTTCACATACTCCTGTGCTGATCAGAAGGACTTCTTCATATTAAACAGTGCAGGTTTCTGTTAGCAGTGCAAGGGATTAATCTGTTCAGCTTGGAGTCTTTGTAGCTTCCCAGCTTGGATGATCTCAGCTTTTCAGTGTTGACCTCTCCTATATATACCTGCCTCTGGCAATCTAGATTGCCAGTGTTAAGTCTTGTAGTGCCTTGTGAGAAGCAGAGGAGTTGGTTGTTGGTAGAGGCATTTTGGAGTGCTTATCTTTGACTGTTGCTAGGTGTTTCGGCTGTGTGCAATCCCATGTCCTCTCCTATTTAGTTTCCCTACCTTTTTCTACTCTGTGTTCTCCTTCTTTTGTCTGTAAGTGCATATTTGTATGATTGGTATATTCATTTATCCTGTATGTCCTTCCTTGTTTGTCTGGTTTGTGTATATACATGTAATGATGCTGTGGCGCTGTAGCGCGCAACCTCCACCAGGGGATGTTGGTGGGGAAAAAAGGCTGCACTAACAGCGGAGCACCACAGCACCACAGCACAGGCGCCACTAGGTGGCGGAAGAGTAGTCAGAAAGGCCGGGTCAGTAACAGCCAGGAAACGAAGTACCAGAGAACAAAGCAATACATGTGGTCAGAAACAAGCCAGAAAAATCAGAGCCGGTTGGGAGCAGGAAAGCCAAAGACGACAAACAGTAAGACAGGTCAGAGGACAAGCCGGGTCAAATACCAAGGGGTTACAACACTGAGAGCAAGTACTAAGATGAGCGAAGTCACAGGGGAGAGCAGGAACAGGATCTAGGTAAACGGATAGAGGACAAATGAGGGTACAACGGGGTCAGCCGCTCAAGCCGGAGGCAGGAACTATAACTGATGCTGCCTGCAGGTATCAGAGGACTGAAATAGCCAAACAGATCCCAAAACGAGGCAGGGGAAGTTAACCCCCACATGGCCAGACCGGGGAGAGGATAATCAGAAACAAACCCCGACCTGGATCATGACACTACCCCCTTCTCAATTGGGGGCCACCGGACCCCCAGGTTTCCCTGAATAATGAGCGTGAAAGGCCCGGAACAACCAATCCGCATGGACCGAGCACGCCGGCACCCAAGACCAGTCCTCCGGACCGTACCCCTTCCAATGGACCAGATACTGAAGTGAACTTTGGAACATATGAGCATCCACAACCCGTTCCACCTCATACTTGGTCTGGCCATCCACCAAAACAGGAGACAGACAGAGCCTCCCCCGAAGAAGACACAAATGGCTTCAAAAGAGCCTTATGGAACACATTGGGGATCTGCAGCGACGAAGGCAAGCGCAAGCAAAAGGCAACAGGATTAAACACCTCCAAAATTTCATAAGGACCAATAAACTTAGGGCCCAGCTTAGCAGAAGGAATCCCCAACCTTATATTCTTAGTGGATAACCATACCTTATCCCCCACCTGGAATGCTAACCCCACCGACCGTCGTTAATCAGCAAAAAATGTATACTTGCCCTGAGCCTCCCCAATATTCCTTTGGAGAAAAGGTGGCACTAACAGCGGAGCACCACAGCGCAGGCGCCACTAGGCGGCGGAAGAATATTCAGACAAGCCGGGTCAGTAACAGACAGGAAACGCAGTAACAGAGGACAAAGCAATACATGTGGTCAGAAACAAGCCAGAGAAATCAGAGCCGGTCGGGAGCAGGAAAGCCAAAGACGACAAACAGTAAGACAGGTCAGAGGACAAGCCTGATCAAATACCAAGGGATCACAATACTGAGAGCAAGTACTAAGATGAACGAAATCACAGGGGAGAGCAGGAACAGGATGTAGGTAAACGGGCAGAGGAAAAATCAGGGTACAACGGGGTCAGACGCTCAAGCCGGAATCAGGAACTATAACTGATGCTGCCTATAGGTAGCAAAGGACTGAAATAGCCAAACAGATCCTAAAACGAGGCAGGGGAAGTTAACCCCCACATGACCAGACTGGGGAGAGGATAACCAGAAACAAACCCCGACCTGGATCATGACAGTACCCCCTCTCAATGGGTGGCCACTGGACCCCCAGGTTTCCCTGGATAATGAGCGTGAAAGGCCCAAACCAACCAATCCATATGGACTGAGCACGCCGACACCCAAGACCGGTCCTCCGGACCGTACCCCTTCCAATGGACCAGATACTGGAGTGAACGGTGGAACATGTTATGGGTCTGCAACTCAGGAATAGAGCAGGTGGAAGCTGACCCTGCACTAGGACTAGATTCAATCCCTACGATGGAGCGGGCGACCTATTCCTTGCAAATAGACCCACCAACGATCCTAGTCTAGACTCAAGCGAAGACCTAAAGATGGGGGGAAGGGAATCCCTGAAAGACCTAAGGACTGGGAACAAAATCAGGTGACCTCCTAGCAGGGAAATAGAGGAAGCTGCAGAAACAAAAGGAAAAAACAAAAAGACAAAGTAAGTTGAACTAGAGTTCCCAGAACTGCACAAAGAATAACTCAAAGCTCCTAGCCAGAACACAAACGGATTAACACTATACAGTTTGACCATCCTCCATCTTATTGTAGTTTCTGGCTGCTGGACTTTTTCCCCTGGTGCTGGGCTTGTTGTTAGTCAGGTGATTGTATCACCCTTTATTACCCTGCACCTGCCTCTCAGTCCTTGCTGGATATCAATGTTAATCCGTTTGTGTTCTGGTTAGGAGCTTTGATAGCTTTGTGTTATTCTTTGTGCATTTCTGGGAACTCTAGTTCCGCTTGCTTAGTCTTTTTGTTTTTTCCTTTTGTTTCTGCAGCTTCCTCTATTTCCCTGCTAGGAGGTCACCTGATTTTGTTCCCAGTCCCTAGGTCTTTCAGGGATTCCCTTCCCCCCATCTTTAGGTCTTCGCTTGAGTCTAGACTAGGATCGTCGGTGGGTCTATTTGCAAGGAATAGGTCGCCCGCTCCATTGTAGGAATTGAATCTAGTCCTAGTGCAGGGTCAGCTTCCCCCGCTCTATTCCTGAGTTGCAGACCCATAACAGTATGTCCAGCCAACTCATATTAAAAAAAAAGGGTGATTTTTTTTCTCCCGGAGTCCTTCAATATGAACAGCGTCCAAGAACTTACTCAACATTTGCAAGGGTTAACTTTGTAGGTAGCCAGCCTGAAACAGCACGAGAGTAATTGTCCTTGAGTACGCTGTGAAGAGCCTAAGGTAGGACTGCCAGAGTTTTTTTCTGGTAAACATCAGGAATTTTTAACATTTAAAAATGCATGTTTACTATATTTTGGGCTTAGACCTGGATCCTCATGGAGTGAATCACAGCGTGTGAGGATTATTATGTCTTTGTTGCGAAGTGATCCCCAAATCTGGGCATTTTCGTTACCACCTAATGATCCTTGTTTAACGTCAGTAGAAGCATTTTTTACTGCTATGGGGTTGTTATATGATGATCCGGATCGAGTCACCACAGCTGAGGCAGAGCTCAGACGGCTTAAGCAAGGTTCAGGTGATGCTGAGAGGTATTGCACTCTGTTAAGACGATGGTCCGCAGAGGTCAGGTGGAATTACCCAGCGCTCAAGAGTCAGTTTTTAGCATGTTTGAGTGAAAGGGTTAAAGATTTGCTCATTGCTTATCTTGCACCTGCTACTTTGTAATCTGCTATGCAGTTAGCTATCCATGTGGATAGAAGATTGACAGGCAGAATAATGAGAAGCCTCTTATAATGCTGGACCCAGTCTCTGAGGATAGCCCCGTCGACAGCGGGGAGCCAATGCAACTTGGGGTGATGTCCTCTCGTTCCCAGGAGAAAGAAAGGAGGTTCTCTGAGGAGCTATGCTTGTATTGTGGTAAGGCTGATCATTTTATTAAGCAATGCGAGGTTCACATAAGGAAAGAAAAGAAAAACAAGGTCAGTAGGAGCAACACTCCCGTTCGTATTGCATTTTTACGGTCCGCAGGAGTTTTTTTTTCTGGTAATTCCACTTATCGTGGTCATTCCATTTATTTTCAAGTCATGGTGGATTGTGGTTCTGCACTGAATTTGATTGATCAACAATTTCTAGACAAATATAAATTTGATTCTGAACCATTGTCATCTCCTTTTCCTGTTGTGACGATTGATAACACTCCCCTGGAGAATGGGTGCATGTCTCAAAAGGTCACTGGGTTCCCATTTATTGTCAATATGGAACATCAGGAGTGTATTGACTTGTTTGTACTGGATAAATTGCCTGTTCCAGTCATCCTGGGTTTACCCTGGTTAAAAATGCACAATCCTTTGCTGCACTGGTCGTCTGGTATTATAAGGTTCTGGGGTCAGGGGTGTTATGGTAAATGTTGTAATGTTCACATTGCTGTTGTTGTGAAGAGAGAGCTATCTGAAGCCATTCAGGATTTCTGGAAGGTATTTTCAGAAGTTGAGTCGCAAGCTCTACCACCCCATAGAGACGATGATTGCGCTATTGAGTTCGTTCCAGGTGCTACACTCCCTAAGAGTCGTTTATTTAATCTGACGATTCCCGAGAGGGAGGCCTTAAAGGAATACCTACAGACTAGTTTGGCTGCAGGTCATATAAGACCCTCTAAGTCTCCTGTGGCTGTAGGATTGTTTTTTGTCAAAAAGAAGGATGGGGGCCTTAGACCGTGTCTGGATTTTCGGGAGATTAATAAGATCACTGTGTGCAATCCTTACCCATTGCCTCTAATTCCCAATTTGTTTAACCAACTAACTGGAGCTAAGTGGTTCTCTAAGATTGACCTTCGTGGGGCATATAATTTGCTGTGGGTGAAGGAGGGCGATGAATGGAAGACAGCCATTAATACCCCAGAGGGTCATTTTTGGTGTCTGGTGATGCCTTTTGGCTTTACTAATGCGCCTGCATTTTTTCAAAATTTCATTAATGACATTCTGAGGCAATTGATTGGTAGGAGTGTTATTGTTTATTTGGACAATATTTTGATCTATTCACCTGATCTGGAGTCACATTGACAGAGAGTCCGCAAAGTTCTACAGATTTTGAGTGAAAACAACCATGAGTTTTTTGGGGTACTTGGTCTCCAGTGATGGGTTTGAGATGGACCCGGTGAAGGTTCAGGCAGTACTGGATTGGTCTAGGCCTGAATGTTTAAAGTCTGTCCAAAGATTTTTAGTGTTTGCCAATTATTATAGAAAATTCATAAAGAATTTTTCTGTTATCACTAAACCATAACTGATCTCACCAAGAAGGGTTCTAATACTGTCCAATGGTCCACTGATGCAGTGGAGGCTTTTGAGCATCTCAAGGAGAGGTTTAGCTCTGCTCCTGTTTTGATCCAGACAGATGAGACCAAGCCTTTTCTGGTAGAGGTTGATGCATTATCAGTAGGGGAGGGGGCAGTTCTGTCCCAGGAGGGAGAGGATGGGGTGCATCCCTGTGCTTTCTTTTCAAAATTTTTTTTTGGAGACTGAGCTCAACTATGATGTTGGGAACCGAGAGTTACTGGCTATTAAGCTTGTGTTTGAGCATTGGTGACATTTTTTGGAGGGGGCTAGACATCTGATACAGGTTTTTACTGATCATAAAAATCTGATTTATCTGGATGCTGCTAAACGTTTGAATGCCCGTCAAGCTATGTGGGCACTGTTTTTTGACAGGTTCCATTTGTCCGCAACATATATCCCTGGCACAAAGAATGTTAAAGCGGATGATTTGTCTTGTAGCTTCTCACCAGCAGCTAATACTGAGAAGGAGGAATGTATTTTGCAGAGAGGGGTGGTGGTGGCAGCATTGGGTTCTGAGCTGGAGAATAGTATCCTAGAAGCCCAGAATTCTGCACCAACAAATATGGTAAATTATTTGTGCCCAAAGCCTTGAGGAGAGTTTTGTTTGCTGAATTTCATGAGTCTCGGTTGGCGGGTCATCCAGGGATTTCGGAAACTAGAAAGTCTATCGGTCGAAGTTTCTGGTGGCCAGGGTGGCATAGAGAAATCATCAAGTGGGTGCGTCAGTGTATGGTGTGAACTAGGCCGAAGGCCTCTCATGCCCCGGTTGCAGGATTGCTGTGCCCTTTGGAGGTTCCTAGCTCGCCATGGACACATTTTGCTATGGATTTTATCACCGATCTGCCGGTTTCTGAGGGTTTTTCTGTCATCTGTGTTGTTGTGGACCGGTTTAGTAACATGTGTCATCTGGTCCCGTTCAATAAATTGCCCTGCGCCAAGACTCTAGCTAAGGCATTTGTGAAGCAGATTGTCAGGCTCCATGGTGCTCCCAAGGACATTGTGTTACGGGTCTGCAACTCAGGAATAGAGGGGGGGGGAAGCTGACCCTGCACTAGGACTAGACTCAATCCCTATGATGGAGCGGGCATTGCGAATAGACCAACCGACGATCCTAGTCTAGACTCAAGCGGAGACCTAAAGATGTAGGGGAAGATAATCTCTGAAAGGCCTAGGGACTGGGAACAAAAACAGGTGACCTCCTAGCAGGGAAATAGAGGAAACTGCAGAAGTGAAATGAAAAACAAAATGACTAAGCAAGCTGAACTAGAGTTCCCAGAACTGCACAAAGTTAAATACAAAAGGTTATCAAAGCTCCAAGCCAGAACTCTAGCAGATTAACACTGTTGTCCAGCAAGGACTGGGAGGCAGGTGGAGGGTAATAAAGGGTGATACAATCACCTGACCAACGACAAGCCCAGAACCAGGTGAAAAAGACCAGCAGCCAGAAAACCACAACAAGATGGCGGATGTTCTAACCAAATAGATTCTAAGAGTACCTCCCCTTTTACGAGGATCCTTCGGATCGTCTTGGCCGAGCCTTATTCGGTAATCTCCTGTGAAAAGCCTTAATCAGCCTTGAGGCCGAGACATCCTCAGCTTTCACCCAGGAATTATCCTCTGGACCGAAAACCTTCCAGGACACGAGATACTGTAACCTTCCTCTGTGCCACCTGGAATCCAATATGTGAGACATCTCAAACTCGCCATCCTCATCAATTGGAGGGCAGTCAATTGGAGGGCATGGCCTCCTTATCTGGCGTGTCAACTTTCTTCAGTAAAGATACATGAAAACCTGAATTCATTCTGCAGGACGAGGGTATGTCTAATCTTACAGCTGCAGAGTTGACAACCTGAACCACTTTGAAGGGTCCTACAAATTTAGGTCCCAATTTTTTAGAAGGGATCTTCAAATGCAGTTTCCTAGAGGACAACCAGACCATGTCCCCAACTGAAAACAACGCCTCCCTTCTTTTCCTGTCAAAATATTTCTTAGACCTCCTATTCGCCTCTTTCAGATTATGGCATACATTGGTCCAAACCCTTTCCAAACTTCCAGAAAAACTCTCCTCCTCAGGCACAGCCGCACCAATCTTTGAAAATGGACCGAAAGATGGATGTCTCCCTGTACAGCAAAACAGAGATATTCTGACCACATCTGATTGTCTGCTGCAAAACATCTCAAAAACTGCTCAACGTCCTGGTTCTCCCTTTCGGTCTGTCCATTGGACTCCGGATGATAACTTGACGAAAATGACAAATGAACCTTTAATCTGTCACAAAAAGCACGCCAGAAGCGAGCCACAAACTGTGGTCCTCTGATGGAAACAATGTGTTAGAATCATATATAGATTCTAACAGAACATATGAGCATCCACAACCCGTTCCACCTCATGCTTGGTCTGGCCATCCACCAAAACAGGAGACAGATAGAGCCTCCCCCGAAGAAGATACGATTATTAAATGTTAATTCTGTCATGGGTAATGAAGAGCACCAATCATCCTGTTGAGACGTGGCAAGACACCATAAAATCTGCTTCAAAGATTGATTGGTCCTCTCAGTCTGACAGTTGGTCTCGGGATGAGAAGCTGAAGAAAAGGTCAAACTGATACCCAGCCTTTTACAGAAAGCCCTTCAGAACTTAGACATAAATTGCACCCCTCTATCAGAGATCACACTCACAGGCACACCATTCAATCGCACAACATGTTCAATGAAAAGTTTCGATAAAGTTTCCTCATTAGGCAGTCCCGCCAATGGTACAAATTGCGCCTGTTTATTGAACCTATCCACTAGCACCCAGACCACAGTTTTGCCATTAGAAAGGGAAGATAGGTGTCAAAATCCATGGAAAGATGAGTCCAAGGTCTATCTGGAATTGGCAATGGCATCAATTCCCCGGAAGGCCAGCTATGGGAGATTTTTACACGGGCACATGTTTCACAGGAGGACTCAAATACAGCAACATCAGAAGCCAACGAGGACCACTAAAACAGCCTAGCAATAGCATTATGAATGGCCGAGAATTCAGGATGCCAACTAAGAGCCGAGTCGTGGAATTCCCGAAGCACCCTCACCGATATTGGACAGGCACGACGAACTTATTATCAGGCACGGACGGAGGAGCAAGAGACAGGGCCTCCCGAATCTCCTGCTCTAAAGCCGATGAAACCTCAGCCACAACCACCCCGCGCTGAAAAATGGAGGAAGGAGTATCAGAAGGGGATATTGGATCCAAGCTGCAAGATAAGGCATCAGCTGTCACGCTGTCTAATGGATATGTATACAATGTCAGTAAACTATTCCTACAGGGACAACACTCTATACAAAATATAATTTAGCAACATCAACATGCTAATATAGAATAGATTTACCTGACACGATATCCGTTGAACTGTGGGTGAATCTTGAGGACTTGTTACGCTGTCACAGGAAAGAGGAGGACCGGGGTATAACCTGACCCTAAACTGGGGTCCTAACTAATCCCTCACCTTGGAGGTACTGATAATGGTTCAGAGGTCCAAGTCTCCAGCGTAACCCTGTCTCCTATCAATCCCTGAACCCTGTAATCAGTCCTAAGAAGGACCCTGATTACCACCACAGGGATATGGGCTGATCTCTGCTAAATACACAGTTTAGACATACAAGACAGACAGGAGAGAACGTAAATACAGACTTGCATACACACTTAAACACAGAAGGAACATAAATGGTCTGGGATATAAAACTCTAAGTAAGGAGAGCTTAAACAACTAAGGAGCTCTTAACTTAAGTCTTTACAGATCCGATCCTATCTGTGGTCTGAATGAAAGCTTTCACTGGCAACTCCCAAAGCAGACAGACAGGAATTTAAAGGAAACCAATCAACAAATAATCAATCGCAGCCGGGAGAAGCTGCACCCAGTCCCAGCACCGAGCTCAGACAGAATTAACTCCCTCACTGCCAAACACAAAGAAACAGCAACTCAGCTGCGAGAAGTCAGAATCTGCAACCGCGACGATCTTTGTGGCGATGCACTCATGACATCAGCCTTCACATTCTTGGATCCAGGCCTAAAAGTGATGGAAAACTGAAATCTAGAAAAAAAAAGTGACCACCTCGCCTGCCTCGGGGTTAAACGTTTGGCAGACTCAATGTAAGACAGGTTCTTGTGATCTGTGATAAACATGATTCAATGGACAGCCCCCTCCAAAAAATGCCTCCATTCTTTAAAAGCCAGTTTAATGGCTAGTAACTCCCAGTTACCCACATTATAATTCCTTATGGCAGAGGAAAACTTTTTAGAAAAGAAGGCACAGGGTCTTAAATTGGTTAACGTGGTGGGCCCCTGTGACACCCCCCACTCCCACCTCCGAGGCGTCCACCTCCACGATAAACGGTTCAGACAGATCAGGTTGAATCAGTACAGGTGCAGACATAAAACATTCTTTTAAAGAAGAAAATGTCGCTAAAGCTGGAGCTGACCAGTTTTGAGTTCAGTGAGGGGTTTAACCACCTGCGAAAACCCCTTGATAAATTTTCTATAGTAATTGGCAAAACGCAAAAATCGCTCAAGACCGTTGAGATCTCTGGGTTGCACCCAATCCACAATAGACTGTACCTTTCTAGGGTCCATGTGAAACCCCTCAGCAAAAAAAATAAACCCCAGAAAGGACAATTCTTGCACAAAAAATTAACACTTCTCCAGTTTAGCAATGAGAGAGTTCTTCCTGAGCCTCTGGAGGACTGCACGGAGATGACCCATATGTTTCAGTCATCACCATGCTCCTTTTCCAGGTCACTTCATCCAGCGATTCGTCTGCCATATTTTTACTAAAACATGCACCTTCCTAGCACCTGTGTAGGAAACCACGTTACAGTTTTGCAAGGTGTTTATGAGGCCCCTAAAAAAAAGGAAACACTATGTTGATATCTACCCCAGGGGGAAATGTTTGCCAGGCCATACACTTAGAGTATGGACATTCTAAGTCTAGGAGACCTGCTAGATCAAAAGGGTTTTCCGTGTTCCGTGCAGCTAAAGCCAGTGTCGAATTATTAACAAGGGTGGGTGGTTATGCTGTGTGTAAAATACTTGTTCTGAAAATGGTTGAGGTGTACCCCACAGGGAAAAGTTTGACAGCCCATACAGTAAGTGTATGAGCATTCCAAGTCTAGGAGACCTGCTCCTTTAAATTTGGCATAGTTTTTAATCAGGCCTTCCTTCTCATCATCTGCCACAACTAGATCACCAGCGCTAACGTGTTCCATGCTGCTACAGCCAGTGTCGAATTCCGATCAAGGGTTGGTGGTTTTGTTGGGCGTATAATACTTGCTATGGAAAAGGTTGAGGTGTACCCCACAGGGGAAATGTTTGCATTCCAAGTCTAGGAGACCCGCTTCTTTAAATTGGGCCTATTTTTTAATCAGACCTTCCTCCAAGTCTCATCATCCACTGCCACTAGATCAAAAGGGTTTACGTGTTCCATGCAGCTACAGCCAGTGTTGAATTATTAACAAGGGTGGGTGGTTATGCTGTGCGTAAAATAATTGTTCTGAAAATGGTTGACGTGTACCCCACAGGGGAAAATGTTTGACAGCCCATAGTGTATGGGCATTTCAAGTCTAATCAGGCCTTCCTTCACATCTCATTATCCGCCACCACTAGATCACCAGCATTAACGTGTTCCGTGCTGCTATAGCCAGTGTCGAAATCCTAACAAGGGTAGAGGTTTTTGCTGGGTGTTAAATACTTGTTATGGAAAAGGTTGAGATGTACCCCACAGGGGAAAATGTTTGTCAGCCCAATACAATTAGTGTATGGCCATTACAAGTTTAGGAGCCCGCTCCTTTTAAATGAGACATTTTTTGTTAAGAGGCCCTCCTACATGTTTCTTCCAAGGGTGGATTGGGGTTATTGGGGTGCATATGACTTGGTAGCAGGGCAGGCCTTGCAGTCAATGCACAAGAAAAGGGAATGGGAGTACAAACTAAATAATGTGAAGAGGATTTTCTTGTGCCCATCCAGTATGTGGGTTTGAAGGCTTATTGGGGTGCATATGACTTGGTAGCAGGGCAGGCCTTGCAGTCAATGCATAAGAAAACAGAATGGGAGTACAAAATGAATAATGTGAAGTGGATTTTCCGGTGGCCATCCAGTACGTGGCTTGAAAAGCTTATTGGGGTGCATGTAACTTTGGGGCAAGCCAGGCCTTGAATTCAAGGCAATATTTTTTCTGGAAGCCCTCCTGTACCTCTCGTGAAAGGGGTATTGTGGTGAGTCGTAATTCTTGGTAGCCCATCCAGTCACTGCATAGGCAATAACAGTTCATGAGACCCCCTGTTTTATAATGGCCCTTTAAGAAGATTAATGCCACCTGATGCCCAGGTAAAAATAGGCACTGTGACTTTGAGTCCCTCATTCATAAATGAAACAAGATGAGTCTGCTTATGTGTCACACACCACATGGCCAGCTAGGGTTGTTAAATGTTACAATGATATTTCCAAGTAAATGCATTTGTATTGGTTGAAAGCAATATTAAAGTTGAGAAACACTTCAGAAGCGCTGCGTCTGAACATAGCCTAAGTGGGGGAGAAACATTTTGGTCTGAGGTTAATTATTTTGCCTTATATACAAGTCATTAACATGGAAAGGATGTACCTTTACATATTTCCTTGCAAAATCCGTTTTGTTTTCATTTTGGTATGATTTTTGGTGCATCGTTAAAAATGGCATGAAACTCTGGCAACATTGTTTAAAGCTGTGAACTAGGAGTCAGAAATGCTTCCAGGGGTGATCCCCATGATTTCCCCATGTCATATGAGCAGTGTTTCCATCATTTTCAGATGTTTTTAGACCTTAAAAGGACCCCCGGTGTGGATTGCGGTAAAAATGCTCGGGTCTCCCATAGATTTACATTGAGCTCGTTGTTCTGTCCGAGTACCCGAGTATTCCAATTTGCTCGACCCGAGCAACGAGCACCCGAGCATTTTAGTGCTCGGCCAACACTAGTCTCCATCTGTTGGGTTGCCTGTAGTGGAAGTTGTGTCAGAGGCATATTATACTGTTTCTACTCTCGGGTAACGTGGTATTTTCTGAAATACTGCCTGTACCACGTGCCACAC
>VIAB01018495.1:3004-20083 GCA_009801035.1 Oophaga pumilio | reverse complement strand
TGACTTAGGATAAAAGTCAAATCAGTATCTCCATTTGCAGACAAGTTCAATTAGTATTTAAAGAGTCCTCCTCAAAATGCTGTTCATACTTTGACATCATGAGACCAAGATGACTTCTAAAAATTGATCATCAGTAAATAGCTATTGTGAGGCTTCAAGCAGGATGGTCTCAGACATAAGTGGCCACTGAGGTTAGAGTATGACAGAGTGTCATCAGCCGGTTGCAACAAAGATACAGAGAGATACATAAAGTGGGATATCACAAGGATCTGTCCTGGCCCCAGTGTGGTTCAACATTATTATAAACTAGGTGGAGGCCCGATGCTATGACATCGGGAGGGTGGTAATGTCATGATGGGGCCGGATTTGCAGCGTTGAGAATCTCTCCCCCCATGTGCTCACCCACCTATCCACTCTCTTTTTCCCCATGTGCTGACTTCTCCCGTCTGTCCTCTCATTTTTGACCTGTCTACCCCATGTGCTATCCCTCTTGTCTGCTGTCTCTCTCCTTCCTGTGCTGTGTTCTCCCCTCATGTGCTGTCCCGTTTGAGCTGTCTCCCTCCCGTGCTCTGTCTCTCCCACCCCTGTGCGCTTTCTCTCTCCCCATCTCCTGTCTTCTCCTCTCATGTGATCTCTTCTTTGACCTGTGCTCTCCCCCTTGTCTGCTCTCTGTCTCTCTGACATTACAGCAGATCGCAGAGGATACATTTTGTGAGGTAAAATATTGTTTAAAAAACAGTCAGTGAAATATTTTATCTCACAAAATGAATCCTCTGTGATCCCCTGCTGTAATGTCAGTATCTTTTCCTTCCTCCCCTGCCCAGGAGATGCGGTATGCTCTGTACAAGGTCAGACACAGACAATTTTTTAAAATGAACTTTTAAAACCCCTTTAATGTGACCGGCTTCCTCTGCCTGTAGACACGTCGCGCATCTGCCACCAGGATAAGCCGAACGATTCACTGCGCCTGCGCGGAATTTGCGCAGGCGCAATAAATCAGACCACCGCCATCTTTGTGCAGACAGATAGCGGCGGTCACATTAAAATTGTGCATGCGGTCCTCATGTACAAAGATGGCGGCGGTTAGTTGGATGATCCCGGCAGTGGAGTGTTCATGACGGTGTTCTGTTGTTGGTACCGCGCAAGAGGCTGCGTATGGCATTTACAGTGTGTGTGTGTGGTGCGTACTGCATATACAGAGTGCGTGTGTGTGTGTGTGGTGCATACAGCTTATACAGTGTGTGTGTGTGTGGTGCATACGGCGTATACAGTGCGTGTGTGTATGACGTATAGTGGGTGTGTGTGGTGCCTATACAGTGTGTGTGTGTGTGTGTGTGTGTGATGCGTACGGCGTATACAGTGTGTGTGTGTAAGTGTGGTGCAACGGTGTTAAGCTGGTGGTACCACGCAAGAGGCAGGTACCACCAGTAGTTTCCATATTGAGACACCCATCACTTGGGTGTCCCAATATGACTGTCGGTGAATATTATATTAGATGATCTAGATAAGGGAACTGAAGGTAAACTAATCAAATTTGCTGACGATACAAAACTAGGAGGGATAGCTAACATTAGAGAATACAGAGAAAGTATTCATAAGGACCTAGATAAGCTTTAACAATGGGCAACGACTAATAGAATGGTATTTAACAGAGAGAAATGCAAGATTCTACATCTGGGCAAGAAAAAATGAAAATTATATCTATAGAATGGGAGGAATAGAACAAAGCAACAGCATGCGTCAAAAAAATTTGGGTATACTAATAGATCACAGACTGCACATGAGTCAACAGTGTGATGCAGCAGCAAAAAAGGCAAACAGTTCTAGATTGTTTTAAAAGAAGAATAGAGTCTAGATCACATGATCTAATTATCCTCTTCTACTACTCCTTGGTCAGGCCACATCTGGAACACAGTGCCCATTTCTGGGCACCACATTTTAAAAAATACATGGTGAGGGGACTGCAGAGTATGTCCTGTGAGGAATGGTTAAAGGATCTGTGAATGTTTAGCTTGCAAAAAAGAAGGCTAAGAAGAGATTTCATAGCTGTCTACAAATATCTGAAGTGGTCATCCTTATTCTTATTTGCACTTGAAAACACGTGATGCAATGGAATGAAACTGAAAGGGAGAAGATACAGACTAGATATTAGAAAAAACTTTTTGACAGTGAAGGTGAATGGTGATCAATGAGTGGAACAGGCTGTCACGAGAGGTGGTGAGTTCTCCTTCAATGGAGCTCTTCAAACAGAGGCTGTACACACATCTGTCTGAGTTGGTTTAGTGAATCCTGCTCTGCATTGAGCAGGGAGCTTGACATGATGATCCTGGAGGTCCCTTCCAACTCTAACATTCCATGATTCTGTGTCCCTGCACGGTCAGACACGGTCATTACTCAGCACACAGCAGGGGCACATTTATAAGATTATCTCAGCACAGGGACATTTTATTTAAACACATGCTATTGTGGAAGTTATTATTATTCCAATATCTATTAACTTTTGTTTGTGGGAAATCCCTTTAAATGCCCTACTTTTATGATAAAATATCAATGTAGCATGACCTTTTAACGTAAATTTCACAGGAAAGACAAATGTATCCAGATAGATGACTACAATAGACCTAATAATTGACAAAAAATAAGAGGTATCGAGGACAAAAGATTTAATAGTTTTACTGAACAGTGTCAAAATTTTATTCAAATAAATTGCTAAAAAGAGAGTCACATTCTGACGCGTTTCTGTCTCTCAGCCCTTAGTCATAGAATATTCTATGACTATGGGCTGAGAGCCAGAAACGCGTCAGAACATGACTCTCTTTTTATCTATTTGTGGATATATCTCCACATTTTTATCATGGTGTGAAATAAAGAAGAATTGTTTTTGATTATTCAGCTGTGTGATCCAACAACCCCTTTTTTTTCCTCTGATATTTAGTATGCTAGAACGAATTACAGAAGTCAGAAAAATAAGGGTCAAGAATTTTAATATTGAGTTTTTGCATAAACTTGATGTATATTTTCAAGAAAACTTTAAAAACTTATGAAATGTACTAAATAGTTGCACTTCAATAAATCATGGAAAAATCTGACTAAAAGGTCTTCAAACACTGAGGCAGCAAACTTTGAGGAAATCAAAAATTGTATCAAGCTCAAGACTTTGGGCCTTGATTATACATAATTTTAATATCTATATGAAAAAAGTTTCAGTAAATTAAAGTGTACATTTCCCAACAAAATCAATATATTTTGGTATATCACATAACATTATTATTGTTAAGTCTTAAATGGAATATGTTACCAGGTTTTGGTTCTCTAATCGGAGAGCCAAAATGTAGGAGCAGAGACCCTGATTCCAGCGATGTGTCACTTAATTTGCTGTGTTTTGCTGTTTCAATACAATCAGTGTTGACATATTCCTGCTGATAGATTCCCTTTAAAGGGAATCTGTCACCCTAAATTGGCGGGATATTTAAATGATGGCAGTCAGGTCAGATGGGCGGTGTTTTGGGTACTTGCCTTAACATGTTGTTCGCCGCTGTCTCCATTATTTCTGGGAATTGTAGTCGTTGCCCTCCATATAATGCGCCTGCGCATTGCAATCTTGAATTGCGCACGCGCAGTATGCTTTGCCCGCAGATTGCAATGCGCAGGCGCGTTATATGGAGGGCAACGACTACAATTCCCAGAAATAATGGAGACAGCGGCGAACAACATGTTAAGGCAAGTACCCAAAACACCGCCCATCTGACCTGACTGCCATCATTTAAATATCCCGCCAATTTAGGGTGACAGATTCCCTTTAAATTGATTCTTTTAAAAGAAAAAGAGAAGATAAACGAATTTTTAGGACAATTGTATTTTATTTAGTGTCTTTTCATTTAAACGCACTATTACATAATATATAAAGGGCAGTTTTATGATCCATAGGACTTTACATAAGACATTATCTATGAACTTTACATAAGAGGACACGAGTATCTGTTATCTTTGCATTTGTCAAGGTAGTAGGAAAACAAATGACAAAAGCAGGTTATTTGGTTGTTACTATGTACTATGGCACAAAGCTTCGGTATTTGATTAAAAGTTATTTAGTTGTTACTGTGTACTATGGCACAAAGCATGGGTATTTGGTTAGAGAACAAGACATTTCTATTTGATCTGAATTTCACCTTAAATCCAAAGTTGATGAAAATTGTTGCTCATGTAAGTTGTATCAGTAATATTTCTATAATATTTTAGTGATTTTTCCTAGGACTATCTGCATTTCAACTTACAAACATCAAAGAAGATTCTTGAGCTGGATGTACTGTCGCAGATTTGGAGTAAAGGTGACTTTTAAAATAGAAGCAGTTGATGATTGTCTGATGACCACATAAAATGACCTCCTGCTTAGGATCACATATTGATTTTCATGGTATAGCATGTAAGATGTTGCACTGATTTGTCTAATTCAGCATAGATTAACAAAAGTGAGGGTGACATATTTTGACAAGTGGTAGAGCATTTAGGGGAACTTTGTATTAGTTTTGATGATCCTAACTTATTTGAACCATTATATAGAATATAGAGAAACATTTCCCTTTATAATCAAGTATAGAAGCAATAATGAAGAATACCTTACAAAAAAATAACTCCTGAGCTGTGTACAAATTCATCTCCAATATCAACCCTGTGTTTTTTTAACAGGAAAATGTTCTGCAATCTAGCCGACAATTTCTTCCATTTAGGCTTCATTAATATCTATGTAAAGGGAAAAGTGAATAATACATCAGAGGTGACAAGTTTAGATGAGAGGGGTACCTGCTGAGCTTGCAGAAAATCTTTCTGTTGAAACACCCACTGGACACTTGGAGAGTAATTTGCATATAACCCCACTATTAAAACTTTTTTATAGAGTTTATAGTGGTTGAGCATTAAAAATTGATAACAGATCCTCTTTAGTAGAGATGAGTGAATATTTCAGTGTTTAGTGCGGATTACGATCGCTGAATTTGCAATATTCGCAGATTATTTTTTGAATATTCGTGAACATAACAGAATGCCATTCATGTCAGTGGGAAGCAAAATCAAACGCATGCAAAACACCTTATAGCGGCCTCAAATGCTGCCAAAACACATCAAATGAGGGACAGACACCAGGAAAGTGGCCTCAATTCATCCACAGTACAAATTGTAGCATGCGTTCAGCCAGGAATGAGGTATCGGGGTCTGGAACAGCATTTACAGCTTTCAATTGAACGTCACAGTAATATGAGGTGGGTGAGGGATCGGTGTAGGCTCACTTTGCTGGGAGTCCTGATACCACATGTAACACCTCTACCTGCTTTCATGCTGAGCCACACTCAGGTGTCAAAAATATCAGTTTTGTAGACAACCTGTTAGGGTCTGCGGAACGCACCAAATATAAGATGTGGAGAGGTGCGTTCGCAGCCCGGGGTCCACCGTGCAGGCGGAGCCTGCTGCTAGTAAAATGGCGCAAGAAGCGAACTCTGTTATCCCGCAGAGTCGCCAAAATAAACGCCGTAACGCGCTGTGGCAATATGTGCGAACTCTGTTATTCCACAGAGCTGCTAGAAGGAGTGCCGCAGCGCTATATGGCGATGTGTGCGAACTCACTTAACACCACTGAGTCGCAAAATAAACACGCTAGGGCGCTGTCTAGCGTTGAAAGCGAACCCTGTTACGTCACAGAGCCGCTGAGACAAACTTCTGTGTCCTGTCAGGCACCCAGGTACACAGTTGACTGCTAAGCGAACATAGAACGTGATCATGCGCTAATGTCCTCGCGGGAGACACCCGCAATCTATGGCGTCTAAACGCCAGGCCCTGAATACGGCAATCAAACTCCTCACCGGTTATGCCGGTAATCTAGGGCATCTAGGACACCGACCCTGACCAGCTAGCATACCAAACTCCTCACCGATTAAGTCGGTATTCTAGGGGCTTATTTCAGCCAAGCCCTAACCACACACACGCATGACCACACTGGCGCAAAGCATATGACGATTGATACTAGCGCATGGCGGCCCAGCCATGCTACCCTTTTATAGTAACAGCTACAGGACCTGCCAGAAATAAGGACCAATGAAACTTGTTCCAGAATACCAGTAGTCACAGGACCTTCCTGGTGGACCAATAGGAGCTGCTGCAGTACCTGAACATGTGACCCCTGATCTCCAATGAGAGATCTCACTCTGGGCATGCTCAGAAGGGGAAAACAAGGACTTTGTCCTAAAGACGTCTGCTCGCCGCTAACCAGTACTGGCCACAATAGCAGAGCCTGGAGGAGCAGCAGTAATCCTCTGAACACTGTTAGACTGGGCGAGACGCTGGGACTGACGTCTAAGCTGAGCAGGCTCCACTGCGGACGGAGATGAATGGGGGACCGCAGCGGGACTGGTTCGAGACTCCCCTTGTGCAGCAGTGGGAACTCACACCCTAACACAACCATTGTCAGAAAAAATTAAAGATAGTAACACAGGTAGTTGAGTGCAAGGAAGTGGAGGCCTGATGGTCTTGGAGGCCTACTGCTACATGCAACACGCATGAAGGAGGCCCAACTAGGAGTGTTCACATATCCAAAAAATATGGGCAGCCACCACCAAAGTGGCATCAATATCACCACAGTAGAAATAGTATAATAGGAACCAACAGGACTTCCACTACGCCCAATCCAGCAGATGGACACCAAACCAGGAGTGTTAACATTTAAACAAATGAGGGCCTTATACCACAGAAGTGGCATCAATTTCACAAGAGTAGAAATAGTATAATAGGGACCGACAGGTCTTCCACTACACCCAATTACAGCAGCTGGACACCCAACCAGGAGTGTTCACATTTTCCAAAATTATTGGCAGACAATACCAAAGTGGCATCAATTTCACCACAGTAGAAATAGTATAATAGGGACCGATAGATCTTCCACTACACCCAATCCAGCAGATTGACACACAACCAGGAGTGTTCACATTTCCAAAAATTATTGGCAGACACCACCAAAGTGGCATCAATTTCTCCACAGTAGAAATAGTATAATAGGGACTGACAGCTATTACACTACACTCAAACCAGGAGATGGACACCCAACCAGGAGTGTTCACATTTAAACAAATGAGGGCCTTATACCACAGAAGTGGCATCTATTTCACCACAGTAGAAATAGTATAATAGAGACCGACAGGTCTTCCACTACACCCAACCCAATCCAATCCAGCAGATGGACACCAAACCAGGAGTGTTCACATTTCCAAAGTTATTGGCAGACAATACCAAAGTGGCATCAATTTCACCACAGAAGAAATAGTATGATAAGGACCGATAGATCTTCCACTACACCCAATCCAGCAGATGGACAAGCAACCAAGAGTGTTCACATTTCCAAAATTTATTGGCAGACAATAAGAAAGTGGCAGCAATTTCACTAGAAATAGTATAATTGGGACCGAGAGTAGTGATGAGTGAACTTGCTTGGTAATAGTCGTTACTTGCCCAAGCAGCGCTGTACTCGCACTACTCGGCGAGCACCAAGCATTTCCGTGTTTGCTCTGCTTGAATTCTGGTGCACGCCCTGCATTTATGGCACTCTTTAGAGCGCCAATCAATATGCAGGGATTGTCTGCCACACACTGTAATGCTGCAGCCATCTTTGTTGTGGTATTACAGTGATTAGCTGGCCACACAGCGTCATCAGGTGTATAAGATACCTGGTGCCAGAATGCTTGGCTCAGTCTGCTCTGGAATTACCAAGTGTATGTAAAGCTGCTGCTGACATAAGGTCAGATTTGGGGGTTTAGAAGGTAGTGTAGGTATACCATCAAAGAAGACACAAATCCATCTTAATCAACAGTTCTTCTAAGGACTAATTATAGGGTATACACTGTATAGATTGCAGTGCTAAGTAGGCAGGGAGTGTATGTGCGTTTATACATATCAGTCCAAGGCATGCACGCACTGTTTGTGGGTTTATAGATCTCAGTAGCAGGCAAGCATTGTATGTGACATACTTAATTGCATACATCAAGAGTGTCCATTCTATTGCTATCTGCTGCCTATATTGGCCGTTTATACACAGCCCTAGGGCTCAGTGGGCAGCAAATTTTTTGTTGCATCTTAATCCTGATTATTGTTTTCCAAAGCAATCCAGAACCACTTTTTTTCTCTAATTGCTTGTTGACACTGCAGAATACAGCCAGATCCTTTTCACAGTACAGCGTGAAAATACAGCTTTTTTAAACGGGTTTGCCTGTCCCAGGCCTGACATCTGAGTACGCATAAAAATCTGCCATTTTTTGTGGTACTGTAGAATTTTTTGGAGTTTCTTATACAATTTTTTGACACCATTTTGCTGGCCAAAAAAATATTTAGCTGCCCAAAAAATATTTAGCAATAGCACAATAAGAGGACTAAAATCCTCCGAAAATTCAAAAAACACAGCAGAAAGGCAGAGATACTCACCTGCCCAGGCCTTCAAACAAATGCACTATTAGGGTGCAGTGGACCCATATAGTTAAGATGGTGGCAACACAGGTGTAAGAATACCGATAAGGCCTCTTTCACACTTCAGTCGTGTGACGTCCGCCCAAGTGTGAAAATGGCGGATCCGTCAGAAAAGTGTAAAAACGGATGTAAAACGGATCAGTTTTCTGACGGATACGCCAAGAAGTTTTCACCCGGAAATGATGAAATTTTCGTTCCGGAAATGTAAGTATGTAAGTCCGGACCGAGGAGAGAGAGAGAGACCCCGGGCAGTGTTGTCAGGATTTGCAATGGTTTTTATGGAGGCGACGGATCCGCGGGCGGATTCCATCAAAAGCAGATCCGCCGCCCGTAGGCGGCCATTATACAAAATGGTGGATGTGGCGGATCCGCCACACTCCGCCATTCTGGCGGACCACAAAAACGTTGCATTGGACGTTTTTCTGAAATGACGGACGCCAATTTTTTGGCGGATCCGTCAAAAAACGTACCTAACGGACGGCCATCCGTCAAAATCCGTCACTAATGCAAGTCAATGGGAAAAAAACGGATCCGCCAAAAAAAATGGCGGATCCGTTTTTTTCACATTTTGACGGATTTTGACTGACGTCGCACGACTGAAGTGTGAAAGAGGCCTAAGACAACCGCTCACTACCTACCAATCCATGGAGGGGGCGGCTGCTTGGTATATGAATGCACAATGAAGACTTGTATGCAGCGCTGTTCACACTATGGAAATGCACAGCATCCAGTGCAAAAGTGCAGAAAACACATAAAAAAATGTGAGGCATTAGTTGATATTTTGGCCAAAATACGTAAGGATTTTAGTCCTCTTTTTGTGCTATTGCTGTTTAGCTTAGGGACCTGTAAGCATGAGGATTTGTGAAGTGAATTACAAGCTTACGCATTTTGGCCAAAATATCAACTAATACCTCACATTTTTTTATGTGTTTTTTGCACTTTTTCGGGGTGCTGTTGGGCCCATTTGGTCTTGTAAACTGTGGTGTCTATTCACATGGGATTCATCTTGATAGCGCTGAGCAGCCCGGAAGGGTGTAACTACTAGGCTGTTTTACTGGATGCTGTGCATTTCCATAGTGTGAACAGCGCTGCATACAAGTCTTCATTGTGCATTCATATACCAAGCAGCCGCCCACTCCATGGATTGGTAGGTAGTGAGTGGTTGTCTTATAGGTATTCTTGAAACCTGTGTTGCCACCATCTTAACTATACGGTCCACTGCACCCTGATAATGCATTTGTTTGAAGGCCTGGGCAGGTTAGCATCTCTGCCTTTTTGCTGCGTTTTTTGAATTTTTGGAGGATTTTAGTCCTCTTTTTGTGCTATTGCTGTTTAGCTTAGGGTCTTGTAAGCGTGAGGATCCGTGAAGTGAATTACAAGTTTACGTATTTTGGCCAAAATATCAACTAATACCTCACATTTTTTGTGTTTTTTGCACTTTTTCGGGGTGCTGTTGGGCCCATTTGGTCTTGGAAACTATGGCGTCTGTTCACATGGGATGCATCTTGAAAGCGCTGGGCAGCCCGCCTGATCTAATAGAAGGGTGTAACTACTAGGCTGTTTTACTGGATGCTGTGCATTTCCATAGTGGTAACAGCGCTGCATACAAGTCTTTATTGTGCATTCATATACCAAGCAGCCGCCCCCTCCATGGATTGGTAGGTAGTGAGCGGTTGTCTTATCGGTATTCTTGCACCTGTGTTGCCACTGAGTCGCACATACGGTACCAGGGCTTATGGGGTACTCGGCACCGAGCCCATTGAAGTCTATGGGGAATGTCACAAGTAGCACAGCTCGGTCCGTTGCCCTGGGCGCTCATACAAAGTGGAATATTTACAGGGGATTTTAGTAATAGTTCGTGACGCCACCTGTGGTTTCTGATCAAGGTGACCAGCGCTGCAGGGTGATTCTTCTGAGGGGATGTTACTAGGCAGCTAGATGTTAAGTCCCCCACAGGTGGGACTGTTCCCTCAAAGTCTATGGTGGTGCAGATAATAAGTCAGTCACACACAAGTTGTTCTCTTTCCATACCTTTACTGATGAAGGTTGCAGGTATGTCCCGGGAAGCTGCTCAGGGTGGAGTATGCACATCCAGGTAATTGCTGAGTAGGTTTAAGGCCTCCTTTCCCTTTAAAGTGTATGAGTCCTAACCTGCGTGAAGTCAGGTTTAACTCTAAATAGCACAGCCTCGCCCGGCCAACATTGTGGTGGAAGTCTTCTTTTGGCAAGAACTAAGCCTATATCTGCAGTGCACTGCCAGACTCCTGTTCTGCCTGACCCCGGTTACGTATCGGCACTTAGGGCTACCCTCTGCGACTTGAAGTCCAGCAGGGATTCCGGTTTTCTCTCACTAGCCGTGAAGGTTCTAGCAATACTTCGGACCCGGTGTCCGGTTAGTTGAGTGAAGGTGATCTGTCACCGAAGTCACTCCTTCCTAGGGTCACCACTCGCCCGTCGCCCTACTCTCATCCTTAACATAAGCACAGGGCAGCAGTAGGTTCTGTCATTAGCTTTCTTCCTTCTTTCCAAAGCTCGCTGACTGATTCTCAGTTAACTCGATGTTCTGCAAACTGTAGTCCCCTTCCTTCTTTCCTTCAAAGACTCTGTCCAGAGCAGCTTTCAGGACATTTCATCAGACTGATTACAAGCCCGCTCCGAGAGTCATTCTCCACTTGCTAGGGTACTAGCAGTCTGTTCGTTCTGAGTTATCAGCTTGCAATCTCTCTTCCTCTGTCTTGTCTGACAGGAAATCTCACACACGTCTGTCTCTAGCTCCGACTGAGCTCTGACAGAAACTGATCTGATCTGACAGGAACTAACTGAACTCTTCTTCTCCACTGATCTGATCTACTGCTGCCTAACTCACACCCTTATATAGTGTAAGGTTCCCTCTAGTGGTAATCTTGGGAAGTGTGTGTTGTGAATGAATATCAGATTTTGCAATTACCTTTTAGCACATACTCCTGGAACATGTGTACCAAGCACAGCTGGGCCACACACCACCATCTTAACTATATGGGTCCACTGCACCCTGATAGTGCATTTGTTTGAAGGCCTAGGCAGGTGAGCATCTCTGCCTTTTTGCTGTGTTTTTTTATTCCAAAAAATATTTAGCTACAGGGCAGATATTTTATACTGGGTTTTGTCTGCCACACGGATTGCATATCATTGCGCTCAAAATTGTGCCATCTCAGGCCTCCATAGAATTTTGTTTGTTGTGTCATACGCTACTTATTGACACAATTTTCTTGGCCAAAATAAATAAATATAGGGCAGATATTTGAAAGTGGGCTCTCTTCATGAGACGCCTGATATATCAGTGAGCTAAAAAATTATGGCATTTTCAGGGCCACATTACACTGGATTTGCTGTCTGTTACCCTATTTGTATACGCTATTTTGGGGAAAAAAATTTACGAATGCAGGCCACATATTGAACAGTGTGGTATTTCCGGAACACGCCTCATGTATCGGTGGTCTACAAATTGTTACATTTGAGGGCTCCATTCAACTGTTTTTGCTGTGTGTTACCCTCGTTCTAAACACTATTTTGCTGTCAAAAACCAAAATACAGGCCACATACCGATACCGAACAGTTTAGTATCTCGGTAAAAATACTTCTGTTTCAAATTGTTATGGCTGCTTCATGACTGTGTCTTAAATGCACCAAATACTACCACCATCATCATCTTCTGCCTAGAGGCAGTTACTGTGCAGATAGAAAGTCTGAGGAGCAGAGGGTGAACGCTTGGACAGGTGTATAGGGTGTACGGGAAAATTTCTATCTCCGTATATATTTTCAAAGTCACACACAGATGCTCATTCAGTATGGATTTGACCGTAATACAAAGAGCAGATATACGGTACTGTATCAGAAGCGGACAGGTGTATACGGTGTACGGGAAAATTTCAATCTCCGTATATATTTCCGGAGTCACACACAGATAGTCAGCATGTATTTGTCCGTGATACCAGCCGGTACACAGTAGTGTGTGAGGAGCGTACAGCTCTATACGGTGTGGGAAAAAATGAACGCTCGGTAACTGTGCAGAAAAAAAGAATAAAAGTATTAGTGCTATCTATTATTATTATTATTATTATAGTATTAGCAGTCTGCACAGCAGTGTACACACAGCAATACAGCTATTAGGCAGCCTAATAACCAGTGCTGCTGCACACAAGAATATCCTCCCCTGTCACTGCACACTAACTGTACATCACAATTGCTATCAGCACAAGCACATAAGAACTTCTTTTTCCAGCCCTAATGCTCTCCCTACTGATAAACAGCGTCAGCAACCTCTCCCTACTGCTAAGATCAGCAGAAGTAAAATGGAGGTCGGCGGTCAGGGCTTTTATAGACACTATGACGCCCCCCAAAGCAAGCCAATCACTGCAATGCCCTTCTCTAAGATGGTGGTGAACACTACCCATGTCATCTCGTGCTCATTGGCTGAAAAAAGGTGCCTGAAAGCATTTTGGGAAAATCGACTTTGGCGCTCGGTTCGGCGACCGCATGGCCGACTGCACGCTTTGGTCATGTTTCAGCCAACGAAACCAGACTTTGGCGAAAGTCGGGGACTTTTGAATCTGACCGACCTGTCTAACTCAACTCTAGTTAGGACTGTTGTGTTTGAAAATGTTAAACTGTAGATATGTTGGCGCTATATAAATAACGATTATTAGTATTATTAGAACACAAAGAAATAGGATGGTGATGCTAAATATGGCGTCATCGCCTCTCACCATCTTGGTGGATTCCTCAAAGTTTGTGAGGAAGGTACATATGTCTGACATCCATGTCCACTCCTGAGATCTTATGTGTAAAGTCTGAACTGAATACCGATGGCCTTATTGATGCTGGTAGTCAACAGCTGCCCTCTTCTGCTCATAAATCCTTTCCAACATGTGCAGTGTAGAGTTCCAACACGTGGGCACTTTACACACCAGTGGGTGAGCCGGAAGCTGCAAACACTGCTGAAGTACATCAAGGGCGGATGAAGCTGTAGCTGACTTTCTAAAATGGGCATGCAGGGCGGCGTACCTTCACAAGCAGCTGACTTTCTAAAAGGGGCATGCAGGGCAGCATACTTTCACAAGCAGCGTACTTTCTAAAATGGGTATGCAGGGTGGCGTACTTTCACAAACAGATCCGGCAGCTCCAGGTCACTTTTGAGAAACCATTGATCAACGAGGTTAAGCACATGGGCCAGGCATGGTACGTGTGTGAGCTCATCTCGCCTCAGAGCCACCAGCAGGTTCTAGCCATTGTCACACACGACCATGCCTGGCTGTAGGTTTAGCAGTGTCAGCCACACATCTACCTGCTCTTTCAGAGCTGTCCACAACTCTTTAGCATTGTGCGGTTTGTCACCTAAGCTTATTAGCTGCAGCACAGCCTGTTGCTGTTTGTTTGAGGCAGTGCTGCAGTGCTTCCAACTTGTGACTGATGTGGTCATTTCGGAGATGGAGGCTGAAGAGGAGGAGGTTCAGGATCTGTAGACTGGGGCAAGCGTGATTGATGTAGGGCCTGCAATCCTTGGCGTCGGGAGGACGTGTTATATCCCAATGTCCGACTGTGTCCCGGCTTCCACTATGTTAACCCAGTATGCCATCAGCGAGATGTACCATCCCTGGCCACAAGCACTTGTCCATGTGTCCGTGGTTAGGTGTACTTTCCCAGTAACAGCATGGTTGAGGGCCCGGGTAATGTAGTTGCTTGTGTAATGCCGTGACGGCACACCTGGATAAATAGTGGCATCTGGGGACAGAGTAATTTGGGATGGACGCCGAAATCAGGTTGCAGAAAGCTTCTATCTCCATGAGGCTAAAAGACCACAAGCAGATGAGAAATGGGTATATTTAGTAGTGGACAACAGAACGCTGCGTTGGGACAAGGTCATGGACGTGCTTGTTGATGGTGCTATTTGAGTTTGTGTGCAATGACAGATGCAGGGCAGGAGGCATCTTTGCATGCACCTTGGACAGGGGATTGATTTGCACGCAAAACTGCTAAAGGCGCAGTGGTATCACCAGCAGACACTGTTCCTGGATCCTGGTGTTTGACCCACAAAGTCGGGTGTTTTGCAGCCATATGCCTGATCATGCTGGTGGTGGACAGGCTGTTAGTTTCGCTACCCCTGCTGATGCTGGCATGGCCGGTGGTGCAAATGGCCTGTTTGAGGTTATCGGCAGAGTCTTTAAAAATCCACCAGACTTGAGAAGACCTAACAGTTGTACTGGCAACTTCCGTCGTGTTGGTGTTACGGGGACATTCAGTGTCTTACTGTCCCACACCTCCTCCTCACCTCGCCCCCTGTGTTTCCGGGTTCCCCAAGGCTCAGTTCTAGTACCCCTAGTCTTCTCCATCTACATCTTTGGCCTGGGACTTCTCATAGAATGCCACGGTTTGCAATATAATTTCTACGCCGATGACACGCATATCTACCTATCTCGACCTGACATCACCTCCTTACTGACCAAAATCACACAATGTCTGTCCGCTATTTCATACTTATTTTCTCCTCACTTTCTAAAAGTTAACATAGACAAAACAGAATTCATCATCTTTCAGTCATCTCACTGTACCCCTCCACCAGAACTATCCATCAATGTTAATGTCTGATCACTTTCCCCAGTCCCGCATGATCGGTGCCTCGGGGTGAGCCTCGACTCTGCCCTCTCTTTCAAGCCACATATCCAAGCCCTTGAATCCTCCTCCTGCTGACTCCAACTCAAAAACAATCCTAACATTTCTTGACCAAGAAAATGCAAAAACGATTTTGCATGCCCCCAGCATCTCACGCCTCGAGGATTGCAACCTTCTGCTCTCTGGCCTCCCCTATAGCACTCTTGCACCATTCCAATCTATCCTAAACTATGCTGCCCAACTAATCCACCTGTCTCCCCATTATTCCCCAGCCTCGCCTCTCTAAACCCTAAAACTATGACATACAGAGCCTTGCAACCTTCTACTCTCTGGCCTCCCCTATAGCACTCTTGCACCACTGCAATCTATCCTAAACCATGCTGCCCAACTAATCCACCTGTCTCCCCATTATTCCCCTCCATCTCCTCTCTAAACTCTAAAACTATGACATACAAAGCCATCCACAACCTGTCTCCTCCATAAATCTGTGACATGGTCTCCCTGGACTTACTTACACTCAACTTTCGATCCTCTCAATATCTTCTACTCTCCTCTCCTCTCCTCTTATCTCTTCTGCCCCAAACTGCATATAAGACTTCTCCCGTGTTTCATCCATACTCTGTAACTCTCTACCCCAACACATCAGACTACTGCTTACCACGGACACATTCAAAACGAACGTGAAGGACAACTACTTCTGACAATCTTACAACCTGCAGTGATCCTCAGTCTACTGAACCGCAAGACCTGCTCTACCCTTTCCTAGTATATCCACACCCATCCCCTGTACACTGTGAGCCCTGGTAGGAAGGGTCCTCTCTCCTTCTGTACTTGCGCGTGCCTTGTATTGCTCATGTTTAGTGTACTTGACTATGTCTGCCACTTTTTCACATGTAAAGCGCTATGGAATAAATTGCGCTATAAAAATGACAAATAATAATATCATCATCCACCACCTTGTCTTCCTCTTCTGCACCCTGGTCCTCCTCCTGACTTTCTGGCAATTGTGTGTCATCATCGCCCACCTCTTGTGACACGTTTCCACCCTCGCCTTCCTTACACCCTGGCTGCTCAAATATTTGGGCAGCACTACATGCAATATCATCTTGCCCTGCTTCAAGCGTACTGTAAGAGAAGCCTGAATCTAAAAATGGTAAAGTGAACAGCTCTTGGGATCAGTTGTCTACAGGCAATCAGCATGGTGGGAGGAAGAAGGATCAGGGTGAGGAATATGTGGTCCAGATTCACGGCTACTCCCACTTGACCGTGTGGAAGATAGGGTGCTGGTGGTGGTGGCAAAGTGACTGGTAGCATTATCCGTTATCCAACCAACAACCTTTTGACACTGCTGTGGGTTCAATATGTGGTGTGCTGATGCGTTCCCCTAGTGATTGGCACAGGAAGGTCGAGCAAGAAAATGTGTGTTTGGTGTGGCCCAATTTCAGGTTGACAACAGCCTCAGCCTCTGCATGCACCATCACCATCACGTCCACTTCCCCATGCCTTGCCACATGCCTTGCCCCTTTTAAATGTACTACATTATTTTCCACGTTCACCCTAAATGGCTGAATTTGGAGCGAACTTATATGTTATCCGTTTGTGGGAAACCCACAGCTTAAAATATATGGCCTGTAGGTAAAAATTTTTTTACAGCAAACTGGTGTCAATAACTTTAGTAAGAGACAGGAAAAACAGTTCAATTGAATGCCTCAAATGCCACAACTTGTAGCCCTCAAATATCTTGCCTTTATTTTGTTTTTTTGGGGCAGAAAAATTGTGTGAATAAGTAGGCTATGACACAACCCAAAAAAATCAATGGAGGCCTGATACCATATGCATATTAAAACTGAGCTGGGTCACCTGATCAAGCCTGGGAGGAGAAGAGTAACCCAGGGCCGGCGTCAGCACCTGGCGCACCCGGGCAAGTTCCGG
>VIAB01018492.1:35260-52015 GCA_009801035.1 Oophaga pumilio | reverse complement strand
ACTTTAGTGGTTTTGTTTTTATAAGCACTATCCGAGAACATCTATCTTTAACCCCTTCATGATGGAGCTCTTTTTCGTTTTTGCGCTTCTGTTTTTTTCTTCCCTTCTTCCCAGAGCCATAACTTTTTTATTTTTCTGTCAATATGGCCATGTGAGGCCTTGTTTTTTGCAGAATGAGTTGTACTTTTGAAAGACTCTATTGGTTTTACCATATTGTGCACTCAAAAATGGAAAAAAAATTCCAAGTGCGGAATAAGTACAATTCCACAACAGTTTTTTGAATTTTTTTTTACCATGTCCACCAAATGCTAAAACTGACCTGCCACTATGATTCTCCAGGCCATTACGAGTTCATAGACACCAAACATGTCTGGGTTCTTTTTTATTTAAGTGATTAAAAAAAAATCCAAAGTTTGTAAAAATAAAAATGCGCCATTTTCCGAAACCCATAGCTTCTCCATTTTTTGTGATCTCGGGTTGGGTGAGGACTTATTGTTTGCGTGCCGAGCTGACATTTGTAATGATACAATTTTGGTGCAGATACAACCTGTTGTTGCATTTTTATGCAATGTTGCGGTGACTAAAAAAAATTTAGTGATGGGTTTAATTCTTTTTTTATGTCTATAAAGCTGGTGATTCTGAACGCATATCAAATATGTGTATGTTTGATTTTTTTATTGTTTTATTTTGAATGGGGCGAAAGGGGGGCGGTTTGAACTTTTATATTTTTTTATTATTTTTAAAAACATTTTTTTTACTTTTGGCATGCTTCAGTAGTCTCCATGGGAGACTAGAAGGTGCCACAACTCGATCGCCTCTGCTACATGCAGGCGATAATCAGATCACCTGTATGTAGCAGAATTGCTGACTTGCTATGAGCGCCAACCACCATAGAGGTCTGCTGGAGGCCTCTGGTTGTCATGCCGACCCATCGGTGACCCACGATCATGTGACGGCGGTCATCGATGGGTGGATTTCTGGTGTGCTTGCCGCTGTCAGAGTTTGACAGCGGCATTTAACAGGTTAACAGTTCCGGGCACATGTCAGCTGTACAAAACAGATGACATATGCCGGAAAAGATGTGGGCTCAGCACTGGAGCTCACATCAAAGGGGGAGATACGACATGCGCAGTACATGTATGGCGCATGTCGTGAAGGGGTTAAACATTTTAATGATTTATTAAATCACATTTACATAAGCATTTTTTTTGCTAACTTTTAAAACACATAAACAATTCACAATAGATTAGGTACCACGTTTCAGTATCCACTTATGAATTCTATCATTTATTCTGCACGCTTTGTTTTGGGTAGAATTTTACATTGTGAAACACATGAAAAAAGTGTGGTCTTATGGCTGAAAGACACAGATGGCATACATTGTACATCTGAATGTCACGCTCACGTTTTTTGGAGAAAAAAAACCTACTTGAAATTCAGCAAACAAAAGGCTAAACACTTATTATACAAAGAGTTTCTTGTGCTTAACATCCTGAGTAACAGTGACAGCTCAGGAGACAAATATAAAAGATCCCGGCTTCAAGGCAGATGTGTTGGGAATATCATTTTATGCAGAACAGGTTGATGCTAGAAAAATGAGTTTGGTGATATTATTTTTTTATATCCACTAGAGGGAGCTGTGGTAATATTTATTAAGCCTGCGCTCACCGCTATTGTTTAGTCAGAGAAGGTCACAAATTATTGGATCAAAAGATAATTTAGGAAGAATAAAGAATTTGCTCGTGAAAATGCAGACTACAGGTGTGATTCTAAAGCACATGAAAATCTGAAGTCTACAGCGACATTTAATGCTGGAGTAAAACAATGTGCATTCTTAAGGATCGCTGGTATGCCTAATTCCTTTTCCAATCTACGTAGACTTTTTGTTTGCTGAAAGACCCAATTTCCAAGTGCTTTCCTTGACTGATTGTCAAAAATGTCTACTCTGCCTACATTTATTTTATAATAGGTTTGTCTCATCTGAACAATCCGTTTCTATACCCTTGTAAAGTTTATGGGCAGCGTACAATGCCACATACAAGTCTCGAAAACCAAAGAAAAAAACAAAAAGCCTATAAAATTTAACTTTAAATTATTTTAATTAAGAGTGATAGTACAAAAATACAGTTAGATAAAAAAAATCTAGAAAAACACCTCCCAAGCCCTTTTAATAGGGGGAAATGTAAAAAAAAGACAAATATCAAGCAGGGATTGAGTAGCGTATAGTGTCAGTCCTATACTGACCCTAATAGATCCTTTTTTGCTGTATTCCTACCTACCAACGGAGGTTGGCACTCTAAAATGTGATGTGGCGCCCTCGCTCAACGAGCCCCTATTATAAAGAGCGATAGCAATAATTCAACATGCATCCAACGTACAGTTATAATTGTCTATGATACCCCTAGGCTCTGACTTAGGAGGGAAGCTATATCTCATGAAAAAGGGCTTCAATATCTTACTGGACTAGTCCCATACAGGGAGCGACTCTATTGTAGCAGTCCCTTCAACATTCTCAATAGCTATCCCTCACTATATTAGTCATGAGCGTATATCACAAGGAAGAATTGCAATTGATTGAAGTGGGTCTTAATGGGCTAGACCACACAAAGTTTATGATATACTTATTGTGTCACAAATAAAAGTGCACTTGTGCCTGGGGTAAATTCAAGAAATTAAGTACATAACAGCTTGTAACACAATTAAAATGTTCTTAGACATTAGTTTGCTGCTTCATCAGTAAGCATAGACAATTGAAAAAGGGAACATTATGATATTTCCACTTATCTGATTGAGGTAGTTCCCAGTATTATGATGTCCCTTGTCCCTACGCGTTTTGCCCCCTCCCGTTATCAGGGCTTATCAGGGGACCCAAAATGGGAGTGTGCCATAATAGGAGATGGGAAGGAATGAGCTACAGGAGTCTCCATTTATGGTGAGACTACTGTAATTACCATATCCGGTTCTCCAAATGCAAGAGAATTAGTTTTATCACATGTGCTCGCTTGTTTGGCCCTCAATCGGCGCTTATCTTGTACTTAGTATCCGGTAACCTGCGTACTTCCGGTCTTTGCAACGCACATGCGTTCCATGCGGCATTTCGGGTTAAGCATACTTCCAGT
Source organism: Oophaga pumilio (assembly GCA_009801035.1). Classification (NCBI taxonomy): domain Eukaryota; kingdom Metazoa; phylum Chordata; class Amphibia; order Anura; family Dendrobatidae; genus Oophaga; species Oophaga pumilio. The sequence goes on along the minus strand of VIAB01018492.1, from coordinate 48,896 downwards.
AAGTGGGGTGCAAGTGCATTCCACTATCGATATCCGGACAAATCGGACATGACTTAAGAAAGATGGAGCGCATATGCGTGTCAGCGCTATATTCCTCGGAAGTGGCGGCGCTGTCCGCATTAATTCATGCAGGCAGTTATGTGCAAGTCAAAGAAATACCATCTAATTACACTTGGAGAAGGCAGAATAGATTACATTCAACTACCCATCAATGCATATCTTACAATACACTTCTCAAAGTAGGGGCCCAGAAATGGATTACCGTAATAAGTCCTATGTCCACCCCCCACTTTTTAAGCAGAAAGTGCTCAAAGGGCCAGAAGCTCTCAGTTGGCCCATAGTTTAGAAATCATCATTTGATAGTTAATTGGCTTATAAAGGTTCTATCTTGTCAATAAAGCACCAAGCAGGCTTAGATGAAGCTGGTGAAGGTCAACTGTTCATTAAGGTCACATGGACTAGTACTGTCCAGCCAAAAAATCCATCTGCTCTCCCTTTGCAGAATTTTGTTATTCCGGTCACCCTGTCTGATGGAGGGGCTGACCACTTCCATAACTCAAAATGTTATACTCTCCAAGTTGCCCCCATGTTGGGAATTAACATGCCGTGCTAAGTGGGGTGTCCCTCTTATTTCTAATGTCCGAAAGATGCTCTCCTATTCTCACATGTAGCTGTCTCTTCGTTTTTCCCACGTATTCCTTTGGGCATGAACACGTGCAGAGGTACACTACCCCTTTGGTTTTGCAGTTTGCAAGATGTTTATTACTGTACGTTCTTGATGTTACAGAGCTTTGAAAAGTGCTTGATGGTGTAATACACTTACAGAAACTGCAGTGTCCACATCATATAGGTCTCCTAAAGTGTTGTCCCGGATTTAAAAGAAAATATGCTTACAGCAGGAAAGCTGATAATGTAAAAAAATAAACATTGCTCACCTGTTCAATCCCTTACTGCTTCAGGGTGGGCACTCAGGTGTCCCCCTGGTTTTTGCTAACTTTACTGCAGTGATAACCTGCTATACATGCACATCACTGGTGTCATTTGGGATATTGGAGGCTCTTGGGTTGCATCTATGGAGTAGCTGCTGGCCATTGGAACAAATTAACGAAAGAGGTGTCAGCAAATCAGAGGTGTTAGAAAATCATTGTTCAAGTCAAGAGGGTAAAGTGTGGTCAGAATAAAAAAGGGAAATCTAAAAAAGCCCCCCCAAAGCTGCCTGAAATACAGTAACAGGCAAAGGATAGTTGTTATGTAGTGATTTACATAGTGGCTCTCGGCCCCATTGGCAGGCAAACCCATTGTGTCATCGGTTTACTGACCCGCACCAGCCATCGGCCGGCCAGCAGCACCCTAATTTACATGTTTAAAAACAATAATATCCATGGTTGAGTGAGCAGCATGATGGGGCTACAGTCCCCCTCCAATGGAGTCACAAGAAGAGTGTGCTGGGCAATGGGTGCGCTGCACAGAATTGAAGTTCATACTCCTGCTGCCAGTACGGTCCAATGGACAGAGTGGCAGCCATCATAGGGGCGGTGACAGGTAAGTGTGTTGCAGTGGTACTAAAATGCCAACAAACAAAACATTGTCAAATAAAAGAAAAAAAAAGAAACAAAATATTGTCAAATAAAACAAACGAAAAAAACAATTTAAACATTGTAAAATAAAACAAACTAAACCTTGTGAAATACCCTACCAAGGAATTTGGAGTAAATATGTGGAGTTTCCACCTTCAGATATACCATCTTTATGCCAGCGCAGAGAACAGCTGCCTTCTCTCTCTGGAAGCCTTGATATGTGCATTACACAGGCAGCCCATCATTTTAAATAGAAGTTGTGTAATTCTTCATTTATCCAGAGGTGGTGCTGCAGGAAAACCAAACACTTATCAGGCTTCCCACAGATTACATTGATCACGAGAGATCTGAACAGCAGCCGTATCCTCTTCTAATAAAGAACGATTGCAGATTATTTCCTTAGGTCGGGGTCACACTTGCGAGAAACTTGCACCAGTCTTGCACCTCAATACCCGGCACTGTTCAGCTGAATAGAAATACATGCAGACCACACACTCCGGTCCCGAGTGCCGGGTATTGAGGTGCAAGACTCGTGCGAGTTTCTTGCAAGTGTGCCCCCGGCCTAAAACCAGTTCAGGTGCACTGAGCAGAAAACAGCCATACAGTATCATTACAGCAGTCAGACATGTAACCTTTGTTAATTAGGATTATCTAGCTTTGGGTGGAGAATCTAATATAAATATTAGTGCTTATCCGGGGTTAAATGGGTTAGAAGAAAAAGGGCTGAGGGGCGACTAAATGAAATATCTGGAAGTTTCATACCTTGCCCATGATTATTAACACCATTAACACCATAGATAACTGAGAATATTGTGCAATACCAAATGGTGCAATTCACCATTCTAAACATCCCCTGCTGACTGAGTAATATTACTTTACAGGAAGTAATGGTCCTTAGTAACAATATTCCAGTATTAGGTCATGTCTTAAGAAAAGGAGCGACCTCCCAAGCAGCCCACCTGTGCAGATCACAGTGTATCTGCTGCTGATGGAAATGTATGGAGCCATATGGAGTTTGTGCTGTCACACATCTGATTATCTTGGGCACAACTGAACAGGGTAAATATTGAAAAGGAATCTGGTTTCCGCTTTGTAATCTGATGGCTGCATGAGGTAGAAGCACAGATTTCAGGGATGTGTCACTTATTAGGCTGTGTGCTGTTGCTTCAATACAATGAGTGTTTTATCAGCAGGAGATTATCACTGCCTGGACAAGAGGCTGCGTGAGACCTGGTCTAACTCCGCTCCAAGCACTGATTAGCAACTTGCAGTCAATATACAATGTACATATAGAGCCTGGTGTAGACGGGGCTAGCTTCCTCAGCTCTGCTTCATCCTAAATCTAAAAACACTGATACTATCACAACTGATGCACCCAGTAAACTAAGTGATACATCGCTGGAATCAGGAATCAGGGTCTCTTTTCCTACATCACTCTGCTATCAGATGAGGGAGCAAAAACCTGATAACAAATTCCCTTTGAAGGAGAACACCCGTGAGACAAATATTTCCCTGGTTTTGTGTTCTTTTTTGCCTTGGATTCTTTGATTTTGATGGTGGTTTGTGAAATACTTCGCACGCAGCGGAGTCTAGACAGGAATGAGTTAAAGATCAGTCTAATGAACACTCCATGCCACAGGGCAAATCTGAATGGTGTCCCTTGCCAGTTTTGAAACACTGGATTTACTGAATTGCTCAGCTGTGATGGAATCATGGTGTCTGGGATCACTGGAGCATCGCTTAATCTTGTCATTGTTTTGCCTTCTGCAAGTTAGAATAGTGGATTTAATGAACAACTGTAAGATTGAGAAGTATAAAACAGGGTGTAGGCGTGTAATAAGTGCGTAGCAAAGAGAACACCCCAAAACCCCGATCTACGCTCTCACGAAGACAAGGGGCCTGATTCATCACTTGAAGATTTAGTCTTGTGTTCATTCACTTTTCTGTACCAAGTTCTTCAAAATGCTTCAAGAATTTTACTCAAAATAAAACATGTTCTTTATTGTTGTCCTGAAACCATTTTGTGACTTTTTTAGCACAAAAAAACGCACGTTACAAAATGTGTGCCATAATTTCAGGCGTACACAAAAACATTCCAGGGAGGGATTGGAGTACATTTGTGCAAAAAATTGTGACTTTTTCGAAAAAAATCACAATTGATAAATCAGTTGAAAATATCTGGAAACCTAGATCCTCGCCCATATAAGCAAACATAAAAGAAACGCAGGTGAACACATAAAGTAGACTTTAAAAAAGACACAAGTTAAAAGAAAAAAAAAATAGGTGCAAATGAAAAACAGGAGAAAAAAGCACCAAGAAAAACTGGACAAAATATAGGCGCAAATGCAATAATGAATCAAAACCAATATTTTTTTTCTAAACAAACCGCTATCTTTCTGACTTCTCTATCCCCAGGTAATCAGCTGTTATCACCATGTTTGGCCCCAGGGAATATATACCATACACAGTGACCGGGCCTCTCAGAGTGGGCACTGTCATCTATGTCATCCATATGATTCAAGAATACATATGAATAGGGGGGTCTTTATGTGCCATCTTCTGTATTGAAGAGATTATTACAGTTAATGAGGATTATGGGAAAATGGCAGCAAACAATGTAATTTAGGTCACTGCTGGACTTCTTAAGAGAAGAGGGCGCATTCACCTAAAGAGGTATCACAAGAGATGGATATATCAGAAATGTCTAATAAATGTGGGTTCCATCTCCGCGTCTCAAATCTAGCTCCAGAATGGAGATCGGGGGATGGTGCCCAAGTAGGGAGAGGCAGTCGTCACACATTTGTGGCTATCTCCATTCACTAATGTGGGAGCTCTGAAAACAGTTGATGAAAGTGTGCTCCGCTGTATTCGGAGCTCCCACAGAAGTGAAGGGATAACGGAGCTTACGCCAAGCACAAGTCACAATGGGCATCCCCTAATTCAGAGATAGATGTAAGTTCCAAAGATGGATCTTAAATGTTTATTGTGAGACAACCCCATTTAGACTGTTTTTATGAGAAATAGAATGGAGTTGAATGCAACAAATGTATTGTGAGTCATAAATGTATTATAGGATGGAAAACAGTACACCAAAATCCAATTGAGGCTGAAAAAAATCACCTCTGTCTTTAGCGAGACTTGAAGGAATCCAAAAAAGTGTATCCAGTAGTGATGAGCGAGCGTGCTTGGATAAGGAGTTATCCGAGCACACTCGTGTGCTACCCGAGTGACATCGGCATGCTCGAATACTATGTTCAAGGCCCCGCGGCCGTATGTCTCATGGCTGTTCGACAGCCGCAACAATTGCAGGGATTTCCTAACAAACAGGCAATCCCTGCCTGTGTTGCAGCTGTCGAACAGCCGTGAGACATGCAGTCGCGGAGACTCGAACATATTTTTCGAGCACGGCGAAGATACTCAGTTAGCACACGTGCCCCGATAACTCCTTATCCAAGCACGTTCGCTCATTACTAGTATCCAGCTCAGCTGAGGAAAACTTTCAGCATTTCCCTATAGCCATTTACAACAATATACAGCCAAAAAGTCATATCTACAGGTTGTCCGTGTAAACCACTGTGTCTCTGGTGCATTGAGCACCATTCTTCATGGTATAAAAGTGTATCCATCTCAGCAGAGGTAAAATCTTCAGTATTTATTCATAGCCATTAAACACAATATGCAGCCGAAATGTCATATCCCCAGATAATCTGTTTAAACCAACGCATGTCTGGTACGTTAGGCTCACTTAATCATACCAAAAGTAAGGATGCTTAACGCACCAGAAATGCATTCTAGTGACAAGCTTACCTCCGCTGTGCCGGATACACTTATTTTTGCCTGTCCATGCTCCAGCAGAGCACAATTACGTCAGCCAAGGGCTGGAGCTGATTTGCGCTATAATTTACTCTAGTTTCTGGTATAGCTTATTATTTGTTGAGACATCCACTTTGGAAAAAGTTTTGAGAATGGCATAAAACGAAAACCAAAAATTGCAATAGTGAATTCTAATTTCTGATTTAATGTGAGTCCATCAGATAATATTGCTCTAATACAGTCATAAGGGACACATGCTAATGCAGCTTTCCGGGGAATGATATACTTATAGGCACTGGTTGGTATTGAATGTTTGCCATTTCGAAGACCTGATTCCTTCTATTCAGTGTACGTCTGGTGTCAGGACAGGTTACCGTTAAGCTCAGTTTAATACATCTGCATGGCAGATTTGGAGCCAGTTCAAGCTGCAGCACGGATCTGCATTTTCTGCAGTCCTCGAATGTACAGCAGTGTCAGTGTGAATTGGTGAAGGGTAGATAGGACATTGGCATTCCGACTGCAAGATTTCCCACAAAAGAACTCTTTATAGAGACCTTTTTTCATTCTTAGATGGATAACGCTTGAAAACAACTTCCAAGGGCAATTTACTGCCAGCCAGGCAGAGCACTGTATAGACGTATAATTCTTCGTTTCACATCATGACATGATCATGACTGAACTTTAAATAATCTTACTCGATAAATCTTAACGTATAAATCAGACATTGTAAAAAGCAGATAGCGAGAATTGAATCTGACAGAACAAGAAACATGATGTTATGTAGTTGGTCTCAATAAAACCCAGGGACGATTCCTACAGACAAGAAAATCTGAGAGCAAGTGGCGATGTCACTAGAAATCAAAGGCAAGCTGTAAGTTACCCTTTAGGCACATCAAAATTGAAATATCCTTCTGGTGCCTCACGTTAGTGCTTAGGAAATTGCTGCATATGGGTAAAGATATTATTTCACACAATTACAATATGTTTCTAGTAACTGGGAAGTTTAGCTGAATACTAATCACCGCAGATATGTGACAGCAACACAGTGAGGCGAGATGCCAAACAGTCTGCTCCCGACGTCAAGAATGTTGGAGAGAAGGAAAGACAAAACATTTGTGGAGCTAATTAATTATGTCTTATAGAATTGATGCTAAATCCAGACAGCGGGGTTCTTTTATTGGAACGCTAAGGGTTTTCTTTTAGTATATTTGTCTCAGACCCTTCTCTAATAATAGCAAGTTTTATGAAGAATGCCAAAGCCAAGCTATGAGCCACCACCCATAATGTTCCTCCATCTCTATTCATACCATCACATTCCCTATTGTGTGACTCTCTGGATACAGCTGTCTAAACTTAGCATAAAGGTCATGGAGGATGAGCTAATGGGGTCACTTTAGGGGAATTAGTGAGATATAGGAGGTCCCTGTCACCCACCGCATTCAGCACAAGGATGTTGGTCGCTAAGATACTGGTGATTTATAGATATGTAGTAATCTGGAAATACTATTTCGTGCCTCCCATCACAAGGACTGTCACAATCCTTCTTTCATGAGACTGCTCTTTCTGGAAACTCCCATCTTCATTATGACTATTCCTAACCACAGAACAGTATACTAATTATTCCCCATGACTGTAGATGTCAATCAGTCCCACAATGGTGCTGCTCTATAGCTCCAGACAGTGATATAAGTGATCAGACACTATCAACGAGGTGTCAAAGACAGTATCAGACTGGTGCATGGGGTATGGTGGATGGAAACAGAGTTAATTGCAAATTAAAAGCTGATGAAATCCAAAATAATAAGGGAAGACATGAACCTGTGTTATCAAAGTCGCTGGATGTTTCCAAAGAGAAAAACCTATTTGGATTCACGTGACAGTTTGGGTAAATGGTTTGATCAAGTCATATTTCAACAGCATTAATTATGAGCTTATGGCATGAAATAACAGCCAAAGCAAAGCGATCCATGTCTGGTCATCCTGCATTACAGCGAGAGTCATGCTATACTCATTTCATAAAGCTCCATAGTGTGCTAACATGCTATAATGTCCTCTATTTCTCCAGGACTGACCAGGATGTACCCACCGTAGTAGTGCGCTGTCGTGCTGAGCTCACATTGAGCTAAAGAGAATCTGTCAACGCATTTTTGCTACCCTATCTGAGAGCAGCACAATGTAGAGGCAGAGATCCGGATTGCAGCAAGCCCTTACTACTAACATTCCCAAATCCTGCAACCGTTCCTCATAGCACATTGTTTGCAGACCGTTCACCATTCCGGTCGCTCTTCTCTGAACTTGCTCCAGTTTGTTGATGTCTTTTTTTAGTCTTCTAATGATAATCTCCTGCTGATAAAACTGTGATGTTATCAAGTAGCCCAGTAAGTGACATATCACTGGAATCAGGGTCCTTGCCCCTACATTATGCTGTTCTCAGATTAGGTGGCAAAAATATGGTAACAAATACCTTTTAAATAATCTTCCTTAGTACTATTTCATTAATTTATCGCAGTTAGAGCTCATTCACTAATCCATATTTTTGGACGTTTCTATCTGTGTATGTGTTTTCAAAAATACGTCTAGATCTTTGGGAAAAGAGTGAACACAGTAAGCAGTGGTTCCAGGACAACAACATACAACAAGGGATATCTGCCAAATAATCGGCTATATTCTGCATGTACAGTAAGAAGAACCATGCCCATCTTTATCTGCAATGAACATGATGATCACAGTGTACTTAATTATTTTAGATATTATGATTCATATGTTATTGTATATGAACACTCGCCCACACACAGCATCTTGGGCTATAATTATCTTACCTTTCCCGCATTATAATCATCTTCCTACCACAGGGTTTCATCATCACCATCTGCTTATTTCTGGAAACCATATTATCCTAGTAATATTTTTAGGTAATTTGCATTTGCCTACTTTATTTCAATGAATTACGTCCTTTTTTTATTAAAATTCTGAAAAAGAATTCCCCATATAATCAGGGGCAGAGTCCTTGTGAGTTGAATTTTGCCATGGATTTAGCTGCTGATTTTCCACAGATTTCTCCCTGAACATTTTCGCTGTTGATTTAGCCACAACTCCACAAGTACACCGGCACGGATCTGGTATTTTGTCCTGGATTTCACCTTACTGCAGCACATATTACAGAATAGAATCAGCACAGCGATGAGCATACATCAGATTTTAATATCCACAGAATGCAGATTTTTTTGCCCCACAACACGTGATTGGGGTTTCTAAAATCCCATTCACTTATGCGGTAAATCGGTGAGTGTCTGTGTTGTATCCACATTACAGATCTGCAGTGTATATTGACATTTTTGAGCAAATTTCAGCACAGATTTATTATGTATTGTTTGGAGATTTTGTAAAATCTCATCCCCCTTGCTGCTCCTATAATACGCTTCCAAATGAAGAGAGACGTATCCAAAACTCCAGATTAAAAATGTCTTTATTCAATCATCAAATACCCATAATACCCATAATAGCGTGATGTACAGACACTCCGCCAATGACAGTCCATGACTAAGTATGCATTGTGTGTCTGAAACGCGTTGGAAGACTGTCTGTACGCCACGTTTTGAAGGATTTTATGGCTATTTGATGATTGAATGAAGAATTCCTCATTTGATGTCTAACAGCTTATGGCTGGAGCACTTTTTCCATGCGCCCAGAGAAAACAGGTACATTTACAGGATGCTGGTATAATCCTACTTTAATGCGCTGCAGATTTTGTGCCCTCAAAATCTGGCTGCAAAAACAACAGTATATTCTGTATAACCTCATGTGAACATGCCCTAAAAGTATACGGACACCCATTAGAGCTGTTGAAATTTCCATGATTGGAAATCAGTTTCCTACATCTATCTGGGACTTTTTCTGCAGAAAGCACAGGGATCGCTACTACTTAGATGAATAGGAATTTTCTGCAACAAATCTTCTGAGTGTGAATAGACCCTAATTAATATACACGCATATTTGCATGCTGAAAATTCTCAGCATGGGACAAGGGATTTTCTGTAGTTGTGTTACAATGCGGTTCTTTCTCAGAGATAGGGCTAAATCTGATGACCACAATATGGCCACATGTTAACATCTGTATGACAGCAGCAATTCCTCACCGCTGGTCTCATGACCTGAAATTACAGCGTCAGATATGTCTATGAGGATGCGATCAGATGGCCGTAGTTTCTCTCATCCGAGGGAATTGGGTTGATTATGCAAATGACACTGAACAAACTCTGACCAGCGCGGCTAGAGTGTGAGCATAGTGTGATCCGATCCTCTCACTGTGAGGAGAAAATGGAGAACAACATCTCTCCATCTTCTCCATTCCGTGAGTCTGCAGAAATCGGATGACTCTTGGATATCATCTGAGTGCAGTCTGATGCTTTCTACGCACCCAAAGACTTGAATGGGTGAATGGCATCTGACTTCAAAGTGAATCGCAGCATCACTGACACATTCTGCCCCATTGAATAACATTCGTCCTAGCACTATCCAATAAAAAATCAGGTAGCACTCGTCCGGTGTATAGCCTGGGGTGTGGGAAGGACAAAAGGGCATTTTCACATAGCAGAAATTTGATCACCATTTTATTTGTAATCCAAAACCACCAGTGGGTCAGAAACACAGACGAGGTCCATATCTCTTTATTTTTTATTTAGTTTTGGTGTACAAATCCTGATGTAAAATCCTGACCGAAATTCTTCCATGTGAATGAGGCTTATCTCTGCACAAACATCAGATAACGCTTATCTTGACCATAATACATGATGACTGTATTTCTAAATGCTTAGTCCAAGAAATCTTTATTCCGGGCATAAGGGGTCCATGACAGAGCTGGCATTGCTTTCGGGATTAGCCATCTGCTCTTTCTAGTATTACAGGGATTTTGTTTCAGAAAATAAACGATTCGCTAAATCAGACATGAAGTGGATATACGAGCTTGTCCAGATTATACAGCCACAGTACAACCGCACAGGAAAGCCCGTAGCCCAGAGGTCGGTACCGACTCGTAATACTGGCTTTATTTAGAAACTCGTTTCCTGTCAATCTTGGAACGTGTAGAGGCTTTGACTGGACAGAGATCGAAACAAGCCAGAATACTGCTGTCGCAACATGCTAATGTTTTGTGGTTTTCCATTAGCAGTGTTTGAACAAGCACCTTCTGCACAGAACAGACCGCTTGGCAAGCCACAGGCTAGTAAAAGCCACCACATCCTGGGTCCTGCCCTTCTCGTGCCTGGGGCAAGTTGCCAACAAGACTACAATCAACCTTGGCTGTGGGACACAATGAAATTTCCAGCCTTCATTTTCTGCATTGGAAGTGGTTCCTGTAGGAGACATCACTAACGCCTGACAGATGAATTTAATTACACAAAGAGCAAGCCAATACATCTGGCACCTGTTTGGAAAGAGCATCTTCTCCCAGATGGACAATGGGTGTTTAGCTAAGTAAGCGTGACTGCATAATAAATGAACGTGGCTTGCCATAGATAACTCAGGTCAGGGATGCTGGTGGTACTTAAAGGCTGACAGATGCGCCATGGGGAGAAATCCTTTTGTGTTTCTTCAATGACAAACCAATACATCTTCCCTAACGAAAATCTGCTCTACATCTAACCTTCCATGTGTCTTCATCAGTCAACTTAGGGACCAACTGACTGGTCATCTCGTGGCAACAGGTCAGATTCAATATGAGCTCCGTAACGGCATCGTCATGTTGAAATATCTTAAGTGCAAATCAATCCCTTCTGTGGCACTGAAATCCTGATTCCTGAACGGCGTCCAGTGGGATCTCGTCACTATGACCAAAAGCTGGGCTGTTCTCCATAGTATGCAGCATGTACTTAGCCAAATTGCTTTCTACTTTTCATCATAGCCAATAGAAAGAAAACAATGATATAAATGGTTTTTGAGAAGACAATGATACCCCACTTATTGTAAGGGCAGATGCTTTATGCACTAGAACATTTCCAGGCATACAAAGCACTTGATTTTACTTACGTAGGTTTGACATACTGTGTATCAAGAAATACATTTAATATAATTGCTCTATCTCATATGTACAAAATCTACTTGTACTTGTTTGCAGAGTGGAAAGACATTGGGTAACTAGGGGGACACAAAAGCTGCAAACAAACTGCCAAATATATTATCGACCAATTCAGATGCACTGACTTGGTGCAAGATTGCCTAAAGCAGGACTCATCCACTCTGCTGCTCAAGTGCAGTACCTCCAATAGGTCTCAAGAGAGAAGATTGAAAAATTGCAAATAATTGCATTATTTTAAAAAGCCATTTAGACATTACATTTTTGTCTGGGATTAGAAATAACACGCTGATCTTTTTCCTAAAACAGCACCATGTTTGTTCATGGACTGTTTTTGTATTTTGCAGCTCAGCCACCTTTACTTGTATGGGAAGGAGTCCATGCGCAGGGAGACATGAAGCTGGTTGTAGAAAATTGTAGAATCATTTCTTTAAATCATAGAAAAAAACCCTTTATTAATATGTAATACTTCTGGTTAGAGATGAGCAAAACTTGTAAAATTTGAATTCACCATTTTTTGCTAATTAGAAAAAAAAATTGGTTCATGGCGAATTGCAAGTACTTCAACTGCCCAAATAAAGATGGTATGTACACTTTCAGGTCTCTTAGGACTGCATCCAATACCTCTCAAAGTCTTTAACAAAAATACAGCCTTAGGCCGGTTTCACACATCCTGATATTTCCGGTACCGGAAAAATCGGTACCGGAGACATCTGTGTCCGTGTGTGTACTATGTGCGGCAAACGTGTGGCAACCGTGTGCCACCCGTGTGCCGCATCAGTACCACACGGACACACGGACGGCCTTCAGGGAAGTAGCGGCTACTGTAAGCGCTGTCCCCCTGCAGCTGGTGCTGAAGCCGGCTGTAATTTCCCCTTCTCTGCCTGCGAGCAGAGGAGAACGATGAGAGATATATTAATACACCGCTCTTCGTTCTCCTCTGCTCGCAGGCAGAGCAGGGGGAATTACAGCCGGCTTCAGCACCAGCCGCAGGGGGACAGCGGCTTACAGTAGCTGCTACTTCCCCAGCGGCCGTCCGTGCACACGGAGGACTGTGTGAACAGTTCTCCGTGTACACGTGTGCGGGACGTTTTCCGGTCCGTGTCAAAACGGACATGTCTATGTTTTTGGCACACGGACACACGGTCCGTGTGAAAACACGCACATGTGCATAGACACATAGATTATAATGTGTCTACGTGTGTACGTGTCTCCAGTACGTGTGAAGGCTGTCACCACACGTTCTGGAGACACGGATATGTGAAAGGGGCCTTAGTAATATTAAAGTGACCTCAGCATACATGGCAAATGTAAACATCGGTAACCGAATGGTAATCGTTCTTCACTTCTGTGCTATCACACACATTATCTGTATAATTTGTTCCCTGTTATATGGCTTTCTTTTTTATTTCTATTGCTACACTGTGAGCTGTGATGTTGTGATGTACTCTCACTATACAGATTCATCCCAAATGGCTGCTGCATTCCCTGCTTCTGCTTTTATATAGACTATGGTAATTCTTCCTGATTGGCTATACTTTACCATGTGATGGGACAGCTGCAAGGCATTATGACAAACGGCCTCATGTAAAGTGATATGAGCCCTACATGGTTGATGTAATCTTCTACAATGTGTAAAATGAAGGTCACCATATTTGGCCATTTTTTAAACAGAATCGCAAATTGATCGAATTGAGTTCAAAAGCATTCCTAAACATTTGACACAAATTTGATTTGCATTTAATTGATTCACTCACCTCCAGTTCTGATACATGTGCTAAAAAAATGGTTTTCTGAGTTGTGAAAAATATTCAGCTGAAGGAATTGTGATGAAATATAAGAAAAACAATACTTAACCCCTGTATGACCTATGACATATAGGTACATCATAGGTTGCCTCCGCATCCCCCTTGACGGAGCCTGCACCTTTACTGGCACATAGCAGCTGATCTAATCATCTCTCACAGAGGCATTTAACTTGTGCAAACCAAATGCGCTTCATTAGCTTGGCCCATCGACGCCCCTGTTACATGATGGCGGGGTGCTGATGGGCTGGCATGGAAACCCGGGGCCTGCAGTAGCCTCCTTTGGGAGTCATTGCCGAAATCCTATGAGCGCCGCCCCATGGCCTGCTCTCATAGTACAGTAGATGACATTTCTGCTACACATAGCAGGG
>VIAB01018492.1:19019-33515 GCA_009801035.1 Oophaga pumilio | reverse complement strand
GCCGCTTAGGCGCCCGCCGGATGTGTGAAAGAGGCCTTATCCTTCTAGCCTGTCCACCTGGGAAACCTGCTGCTGTATGATGCAGTGTGCTGTGAGCAAGCTCTGCAGTCAGAAAAGCAATGCGAATACATCTACACACTGACAATGTGTGCATTCTAGGCAGTGTTAGTGTGTGCAGAGCTGAGGATTCAATTCAGGTAGTGCTCCAAAAAAAGGCTGAGGTGCGGAGGATTGGAAATGGGGTTGCAGAACAGTGCACCCATCTCTTGACTACACAAAAGGGTACACTGAAGCCCTCTCATTTATATAGCTAATAAAACAGTTTTCGTATAAAACACAATAAGTAAAGTCTACACTTTAAGCTACATTTTTATTGGAGTTCAACAGGACCTTTCTCCAAATTTTTCATGTTGAACTGGACACACAATGTAATAGTGGCTGCAAAGTGGAATAAAACATTTTTTTCTTAATTTTGACTCTCCATTGTGAAGATAAGAGCAATCAAAGTATTTGGAACCTGAGTTAACTTTTTTAAGTCTCAGTGGGTGTTATCGGAGTGGAGGACCATAGTTTAGAACAGCTTTTTTATAGTGTGAGATGTATAATGTCAGGCAGCTCCGATCTCCTGGTCTCACCTCCTGCATGAGTCCTTGCAGTATACAAGGCCTTCCCTGAAGTAGACATCTGGATGGGAGCATATATTGTCCAAAAACCTCGACATAATGCTCAGCAATGTGAGCGCCTTTCAAGATGTGTAAGCTGCCTGTGCCATAGACACTACAGTAAATCCATACCATTAGACATGAAGGCTATTGAACTGTGTGCAGATAACTGGATGGTCTTTCTTCTCTTGAGTTTGCAGGACACAGATTCTGTAAAGAATTTTGAATTTTTAGTCATCTGAGGACAGAATAGTTTTCCATTTTACCTCAGTCCATTTTAAATGAGCTTTGGCCAAGAGAAGACATCAGCATTTCTGGATTGTGTTGATACATAGCTTTTTCTTCTTTGCATGATAGATCTTTAAAGGGAATCTGTCACCCTAAATTGGCGGGATATTTAAATGATGGCAGTTAGGTCAGATGGGCGGTGTTTTGGGTACTTGCCTTAACATGTTGTTCGCCGCTGTCTCCATTATTTCTGGGAATTGTAGTCATTGCCCTCCATATAACGCACCTGCGCATTGCAATCTTGAATTGCGCACGCGCAGTATGCTTTGCCCGCAGATTGCAATGCGCAGGAGCGTTATATGGAGGGCAACAACTACAATTCCCAGAAATAATGGAGACAGCGGCGAACAACATGTTAAGGTAAGTACCCAAAACACCGCCCATCTGACCTGACTGCCATCATTTAAATATCCCGCCAATTTAGGGTGACAGATTCCCTTTAACTTGCATTTGTGGATTCCACAACTGTGTTCACTGACATTGATTTTGGGACATATTTCAGAGCCCATGCAGTGATTTGTATGACTGAATCATCCCTGATTTTAATGCAGTACTGAATTAAGGCCAGTAGATCACAAGCATCCAATAATGATCGTCGACCTTGTCCCTTGTGCGCATGAATTTCTCCAAAATCTCGGAATCTTTTGATAGTATGTGCTGTAGGTGGTGGGATATTCAAAGTCTTCACAATTTTATGTTGAGGAACATTTTTCTAAAATTATTCTACAATTTTTAGATGCATTTGTCCACAAATTGGTGAACCTCCGACCATCTTTGCTTCTGAGAGACTCTGCCTCTATCATATTTTTTTTATACACAGTCACGTGACTTAGTTTTACATTGACCTTCCAGCTGTTTTTTCATTAGCATCACTTACTTTTCCAGTGCTTTGGTAACCCTGTCCCAACTTTTCTTTGATGTGTCGTTGCCACCAATTTCTAAATGAGATTTTTTCAAGAGAAATGGAAAAATGTCTAACAGTCAACTTCTTCTTCTACGTTTTGTTGTAAATAAAATATGGCTATAAGAGATTTCCAAATCAATGCATTCTTGTCACGTTTTATATAATGTTCCTACTTTCTGGGATTTGGGTTTGTAGTAAATATAGTACAGCATAATATAGCATTGTGTAGTTTGACTATGCTTACACTGTGAAGAATATGGCAGCACAAATCTATATACAGTATGCTTTACATGTTATATACGTAGTAGCTAAATGTACAGCTATGTTTTCTGTAAATTAGAGTGCAAATGAGAACAGCCTTCAATGTACAGGAATTATAGATGCATATGCACCATGTATCACGTAATAACAGCATTACTGGATGAGTAAAGCCTACGTCCTTTCATTATGTGACATCTGGACCCTCAGCACACGTTATAGACCTTCATAGAGCATATCCCACTTGATGTCACGCTACTTTTACCTGCTGATGCCAATCATAATTTTTTCTATTGTTTCCACGCCTCAAATTTGTCATAATAATTGACTAAATGAAACTGAGAACTTATCGTTCCACTTAATCAGTATTAGTATATGGCTTATGTTGAGGATTCCTTCTCGAATTTGCCAGCTCTGGACCAGACATGGGAGACAGGACATGCTGCTATTTAGTCTTTTCCAAGTCTGATTGTAAGAATAAAGAAGTATGACATGCAGTGTATTCCCTACATGGAGAATCTATTGGCTGCAAAGCTGGAAGATTTCCAACCCAACAGTTTGACTTCTTCCCTTTCAACGATCACTAAAAGCTAAGTCGCATTATCTGAAGTCATTAACCTGACTATTTCTGGGTAGACCCAGAGTTTGAAGGGCCAAGTAGTCTATTGCAATGTGATGGGTTCAGATCAACCCTATCATAGCCACGTTGTGAACAAAGACTGTAGGATCTGATCTTTCTCCATAAATAACGAAGTCCATTGAAGCCCATTCAGTCCTGAAGGGCTCTCTGCTACAGCGCTCTGATCCTGCAATTACTATCGAGCACAGAACCCGGCATTCTTGTACCATAATGTAATCTCTCCCTACACAATATCTAACCTGAATTACCACCTTATCTGTATGCTCACGCTCTGCATGTGCAAATAGAAATATAGTGATTTTGCTCTTAATATTTGGGTAGAACCTTGCCTATGAAAAACACTTCTTTTTTAAGGTAATTTTTTTCATGCTTTTCAGAAAATAGCTGAAACTTCGTTTTTTTCCCCTCATTATTGCCTAATTACATGATAAAGAATGGGCTGTGTGGGTGACTTCTTTTTCATTATTCCAGCTGCAGGATAATAATGATTTAACCCTTTTGCCGCTGAAAGAACCATCATTTCTTTAGATACCAATGTGTCACCATTCCCTTGGGCTTCGATGGAGTTTAATGAACTGTGATTGATATCTGAAGGAGCTAGAAGACGACTGAAGGACTGCTGTGAGGTTTTAACCAGCTGTTTCTAGGCACATGATGGGAAACTGATTAGAAAAGAACTGTGCAAAGCTTGATTTTTGCCTCCCCGATTTTATAACATGTCTCTCTAATGGAAACTGCAGGGCACCTACCATTCGATGCCAAGTCTAGCTGCTAGTCAATTACCAACCAAACCCTAATCCAGTCACATCAGAAGAGTAATGGGTGAAGCAGTGGATGCAGGCAGCTCATAATGTATGCCCTGTGTGTCTCAACATAAAACAACCAATTTCTCAACTGTCTGAAAGACAGGATTTTCTTTGAAAACAAAAACACATCTAAGGAAATCCCAGACAGCTTCTTCAACTCCATTACTAAAAAACGCTAGAAGAAAGTAGAGGACATAGCACCAAGTCAGATGTGTCCCCAGCACTTGCCATAGGAAGGAACATCACGGCTGCCTTGTTTATTCACCTAAGACACTATGAGATATGGAGTCCGTTTGGATGGTCCTTCTTGTTTTTTATTACTTAAATGAACAGTATCAGGGAAAGTGATACATTTTATTTAGGAAATTGGAAGTTTCACACAGTTCTTCTTCTACTTCCTTCTTGATGAAAACACTCACCACGACTAATCTGCGTGTTAAAATTAACTTCCATCTGTTACTCAACAGCAAATTATGGAAACTCTGCATGGCACTGATGGAACCAGCTTAACACAGGAGGTCCATAGGAAGCAACGCAGTACAATACAGACATTTGTCATACAGCCCTTTTCCCATTGGCAGACATCAAAACCGGGCAGGTGCCTCCAGCAATGTGATCCCAAAAAACTGTCAAAACTATTCCTCACCGTCCAAATTTATTGGGCATCTGATGTTACCAGCAGTGATGTTCTCAATATGATAATTGTAACCACACCATACGCCAGGATATGATTTTCTGTCACTTCTCTATGCCACTCTGCTCACTTCAGACTCAGTCCAGCCATTTGCAGGCTTTTAAGCTTTAGTAACTAATTTTAAGCTTTAAATACCTTCTGTCAAGGACTCTCATAAAGATCCAGCATGGTTTATGATAGTCTTTAGAAAATTTCATGCCGTTGAAAGGGCAGGCAACTATTTTCTGTTTTATGATCTGTCTTTTTAACACATAATGTATACTCGAAGAAGGTAGGCAACAATGCCTTAACCCATAGTTGCCAGAGTAAAACTGATGACCAAATTATGTTTTTAAAATTCCAGGTTATAACTGTATTATAAGATAGCAGAGAAGGTTTCCTTTTTATAGCAGGGTAAATTTGGGTGAGATCAGTTGTGGTTTTCAAGATGTAGTCGAACAAGCAGTCACATTATGCCCAATCCATCAGATGCTCTCTGGGCATGTTGCTTCTTGTAGTTTCATGACAAACAAAGTCACGCATTGCCAGCTCCTGGTCTAGAGTATTCAGTGACATAGGTCCCTTAGGTGATAAAAGATTAATGAACACCAGGACTTAGAATATGTCCACAGTCTGAGTGACATTTGTCATGACCTACATTACATGGTCCTGGCCAGACTACATGCAGGAATAATCAATGAGAACTAAGGGCAATGTCACTTACAGGGTGCTAACGCTTAACCACTACCCATGAAGATGGAAATATATTCCTGAATGTATTCATTCTAATTCACCATGACACAAAAAAAGCCTCCATCACTGCAGAGACTCCAAGTACATCTCCACATGTATAGTACAGGAATACCCCATGAGGATAGACAGCAGCTCTGTAATTAATTACATACAGGTAATGCTGCGCACATAGCCATGCGGACATGTTACGCTATATAACAGTGGTCATTATGTGGAATAATACAAAGTATTGGTCTTTACTCCTTGTTACTTATCATAGTAGATAGTATACATGTTCTGAAAAATTTATAGAGTATTGAGTATGAAACAAATCAGCTTGTGGTCCTAAATGTAATCTAAGGGCTGATATAAAGGAGTCATTGTCCTTAGTGAAAGGCCTGAAGACAGTGGTCCAATTTAGGGATGTGATCCCATCTCTGACCTTTCAATGTGTCACCTTTTTGTCAATAACTTGTCCCTGTGATGTGGAGAAGATGGATTACTTGGTAATAAGTCAGGGCATCCTGATGTTAATAAATGTAGGGGTTGGAGAAACGTATCCTAAATTCAAAGTGCCCTTATCCACAAGCACCTTATCAAGCATAGCTTCTGAGTAGTGTTGTTCTCCTCTAATCAGCTACCACTGGGATTAACCTCTTCCCTATATCTACAGCCACAATCACTGCATCCTCATTAAAACACCTTATTTCATTACAGGGACGCGTGGGAGTAGTGGATTATGTGCACATTAACCATGGGCAAAACCAGAGCTTGTGTCTGATCTTCACAGGGCGACATCTGGAACTTTCCTCTAATATGATACTGACCATCTAGAGTTAACCCAACGTGTTCTGATCTAAAACATATTGTTCCTGGGAATAATACACAGAATGCATATCAGACGTTTTAGCCTTTATCTCACAAAATGGGACTTCTTTTAAGATTTATCTGTAATGGAGTCATTACCAAGCAACAGCAGTTACAGAGTATCTCAGATGATTTGTTCCTATTTACTGGAAGGCTGATGGCTTTACAAAGTTGGATTTTCTGCTGTTTCCTCTGCACTGCCTTCATGGAAACTGATTTATTAAGATTCCAGCAAACAGAAGGTTAATCATGAAACTATTATCTATCTATCTATCTATCTATCTATCTATCTATCTATCTATCTATCTATCTATCTATCTATCTATCTATCTATCCATTATCCATCCCTCACACCCCAGTTTGCCCAGTCTCCCCTGCCACATGCCATTACAGTACAGAGCATATTCCAGCAGATCACTTACAACTCCTCGGTTTATATCCTCAGCTGTAGGGGTTGGTGCAGCCATAGATTCCCTCAAAGCAATCAAAAGAGCGATCAGGAACATCTCCGGAGGACAGGAACACTCTTTGGAGGAAATCCACCACATCCCTTGTCTTCCTCCTCAGCCCTGAGTGAATGAAGGAGACATTCATATGTGCACCCTCTTCACAACTCCAGTGCACCATCAGCAGCTCCCATCCACATCCCAGGCTGATGCATGGGTATTATGCCATAACATATCCATGGTCACCTCTGGGCACATCCAGGGAAGTTTTCAAAATTCAGCACAACAGGTCAAAGTGCTAGTTTTCAGCACCTGGGAGAGCTCCAAACAAGTGATCAGGCTTAGGACAGTGAGAAGGATGTAGCCTTGTACCAAGGAGAGCCTGACTTCCTAAATGACTGGTGGGGGGAGATGAGAGTTCTCAGCAGAGGAATCACCAACATCCAAGCCTTCTCAGCTCTGGAGCTCAGAGAGGAATCTGTGCTGCCAGTGTGTGGAGTTGGAGATGGTGAAGGAGGAGTTGTGTGTGGGAAGGGAGCCTCTGCAACCTATAAGTGCAGCTGGGAGAGGCTTATAGGAAAGGAGGGGGTCTAATTAATATTTGGTCTGGATTCAAAGCAAGAAGCTTCTAAGCTGCTACCATCCAAGTGAACGACAGAGGGCTGAGTTGAGCCCTGCAGGAAAATTTCCTTCTTAAAATCAAACCTGAGTTGAGCTCCCTGGGCATTGCCTAGGAAATGTTTTACTGTTCTGGAAGGTGTTAACATCAGATGTTTTCTCTGTTATAACAAGATGGCAAGACTTCCTCTGAATGAATCCAGCATCTCTGGAGTTAATATTTAGCATAAAATATATATTTTTTTATTGAATGTTTTATATTTTCTGTGTTTTGTTTCCCTGTGATTTTTTTTAAAAAAAGGTCCCAGTTGTTGAAGTAGTCTCTAAAGAATTATTTCTCATAATTACTTGCTAAGCTGAAGGGAATTGCAGATTCTCTGTGCTTGTGTTACTGATTCACTGAATACGAGATGCCAGACATGAACTGTGGGCACAAGTGTAATCTGCCCATGAAATGGCTTGTGCTCCATCACCGACAGATTACTATTAGGAGAATTTAAATCATATTTTTTTCTTCTGAAATTAGGCTGTCGGCTCCTCAGAGCTAAGATATCCTTTGTTTATACAGAACAAAGGACGATAGTGGATCTTTATCTACAGCTATCAGTATGGTGGCATAATACCTTACTGTATTCATCTGCGGCCCTTCAGCAAATGTGAAGCTGTAACACCCAGCATGTTACAAATGTTTTTGACAGGTAGGATTTGGTGACAGCTGAATTTTGCAAACTCTGGTGACTAGGTAAGAGTAATGGACTGTTCTGCTGCTTTCCTTACCCTGAAGCCAACAGTCGCAACAGTGAACATTGATGTGCTTTGATTACATTGTATGAGGGTAATTTACAGCATATAAGAGTGTTAATGTATAATGTGAGTAAAGTGGGGTAAGCACAGGGTTAGACCTCGGATAGTATAGTATCTGTTCATATAGTTAAGTGGCTTAGCAACAGTAAAGGACAATAAGTTTAGTTTATAGGATAAAGTTAATGGATAGGATTTCCTGTGATTTACAATTATTTTTATAACGTGTCTCAGTTTCAGCTCCGGGGATTGCTTCATTCTACTATGGCTGGTTCCCTCTGTGCTAGTGTAAGGGGGACGACCGCACCGTGGGTACCTGTGTGCTGGGGCCAGAACTGATGAGGCTGCGTCCCTTGTTCCCGGGGAGAAGCTTTAGCCGGCGAGACCTTCCTTCGGACCTAGGGGGCATGGCTAAGCGTTACCAGGGGCAGCGCAGCGTGCGGGAACAGATGGAGTAGCGGGAAGGTGCAGCACGCGGCTGAGAGGGAGAGCTCCTGCTTCGGGGACCGTTAGGAGCGGAGACCCGCGCTCGGCCGTAAGAGAGACTGACTGCAGAGACTCTGACAAGAAGTCCGCCGTGTACAGGTTGGCTCCCAGACATCGAGATGCCAATTGCTCTGTAACAGTCAGTGCTGCGTGTGTGCTGCCTGACAGGCATTGAGACCATGACCGGGTTCTGCTTCCTGAATCCCTGGGGGGGGAATATTCGTCGTGCCTCGCTTAATTTTGGCAGGACTGTGGCCTATACATTGCCTGCCACCGGAGTCTCCTTACTGAGGACTCCATGGGATGTTTCAAAGACTCAACGTTGCCAGCCGGGAACATATCATCGCCTTCTTCAGGACCCCACCGGATCTACATTGTGCCGACGGCTCTCTGGTGCTGTCATCTGTTCCGGGACCTATTCTGACAGGAAAACGTCTGATTGATAAGTGACTACTTTGAGTACCGTTTCACTCGTTATTCTTACGTTGATTTTCCCTTAACCAAACCCCTGTATTCCCTGTACTGCCCGCTATTTACCTCACGTTTACCTATCTCCCTGTGTGGAGTAACTCCCTGTTTTATTAAAACCTGTTAACCCTTGATCTGCTTCCTGTCCGTCTTTGCATCCCGCAACCTGCTCACACTTGGCATAGTCGGCAGGATTACTTTGCCCAAGGTTTTCCCTTCACTCGATGTATCTTGGGCCTGGGCTACTTGTATCAGCTGTTGGAACACTTTTCTCCATCGATTCAAGAACGCATCTGCTGACTCATTGACCAGGATGCTCCTGAGTTCTTTCAGTACGTTCATTCCTAAAGTCAAAGTGGGACCATTGCCAAGGTTCCCACCGATCAGCATGACTCCTTTCCAGCCCACATCTTTACCACACACTGTGATTTGCATCCAGACCACCACTGCGACCGGGATGGGCAATTGATTGGCTGCTGTCAACTTGATCACTGGACCCCATTCAGGCCGCATCACTTCAGGAAAGTGTCGTCTGAAATAAGACTCAGGCATAGTAGTTACTCGGGAGCCAGTATCAACTAAACAGCGGACGGCCTGACCATCCATTTTGGCCAATATGAGAGGACTCAGGGAAACTAAGCTTGTGGGGCTTTTCTCTCTCCTTCTTGGTTGCTCAGGCTCCAAGCGGCGGTAGAGTGATTTCCCCATCCTCGAGCATAATATCCAGGGCTCCCACAGTTAAAACAGGTCGGCTGCTCTTCCATGCGAGGTGGCCTCTTTTCCTGACGGGGCCCAGAACCAGTTTGGCTTCTGGAGGAATCAAATGATATGGAAGGCTTCTTCTTCAGGTCAGCCCATTCCTCCCGCATATCCTGTATTTTCTTCTGAAGCTCTCTCACCCAACTTGGTTCAGTTGCCAACAAAGTGGCTACCTCTCCGCTCCGGACCTTCCCCATCGGGACTGTCACCCTCTGCTCTTGCTCAAATGCACGAGCTTCGGCCCCCACCTCTTAAAAGAACATACGCGGATTTACTCGCAAGTGCTCACCCAAGGCTTGTTTAAGCAAGGTGTCCCTAAAGCGTGCCACTAGCTGGTCTCTCAGGACTGTGTCAGGGGGTCCTATGCCATCTCGCTTAGCAATCGCAGCGTGAATCTCCTGTAGCGCGTTCATGTATTGGGTCACGCTGCTATTGCTAAGCGATCAGGGAGGAAGGTCCCGCTGGCTAAAGCTTCCCCTCAGGAACAGAGTATGCAGCCTCATCAGTTCCGGCCCCGGCACGCAGGTACCCACGGTGCAGTCATCCCCCTTGCACTCCCCCTTTCCTTTAATGCGCCATTCCACGGGCAAGAACTCTTCGTGTTCTTCTATGTCCTCTGGAGGTGGGACAGATGCCCACAGTTTTCGCATCCAGTTCTGCCTCTCTTGCACCATATTCTGCCAAAGGGAATTGTTCTGTACATACCACAGAGGCGAATCACCAGCATGGTCACACTGAGTATTTTGAGGCTTCTCTTGGATTTGCTTGTACCCCTGCATACCGCAGGGGTTCTCAGAACTTCAGATTGAGTGGTAGAGTCAGGTTGGGTCATAGAGGGCGGGAGTACATCCGAGTTCAATGAAGCAGCCATCTCTGGAGCCTGTTCCACTTCTGGGTCTACATCTGATGACTCAAGAAATTCTTCCTCTTTATAATCAACAGCTGCAGGAGGATATGACTCAGGTACACTTTGCATCTCTTCCATTTGGTCAGGATCCCTTGGGCTGGCGGACAGTAAACCATCCATTCCAGGGAACAATGTAAGGGGCTCTTCCTCCTCACAATCATGGGGGTGGGCGTTTCAGGTACATTTGGCACTTTCTCCCCTTCAGGTTGAACCTCCCGGATGGGACCATTGGTTGCAATCTGGCGTTCCACCCATTTCGCATCCACGCGACTGAGCAGCGCAGACATTTCACAGACAGTCAACATTTTCTCATTTACTTCTCGGCATTTGACGTCTTTCTTCTGTCTTGTTCTGGGTGAGGTTCCCCTCTTCTCGCCGTACCATTTCTTCTAGGGGCGGCGTTCTCTCCAGTGGGCATGACTTTTGGAAGGGTGAGAACATCTTTGCCGTCGGATGTCTCTAGTAGGGCAACTTCTGGACAGGTGTCCAATTCTTCCGCATATCCAACCCTCTCTTCAGCACCTATCTGGTGGGCGCTTCGGTCTGAATCGCCGGCCTACCCGAGAGGCATACCCCGTCTGCGGTCACTCTTCACCCCAGGATCTGGAAGTAAAAATTTTGTGGCTGCTGCAGGAGTTTTCCTTATGCTCCACATCTCTCCTCTAGCTTTTTGCCGTAAGTTACCTTGGGGTATGGCGTTGGACTCAAAGACAGCAGCAAGGGCTTCCTTCAGGCTCTCGATTTCTGCCCATATTTTCTGCATTCCCTGCTGTAATTCACGGGACCACTTCGACTCATCTTCGTTCGGGATAGATACTTCTCGGCTCCGGACGATCCCCGCCAAGGCAACGGTCCCCTGCTCCTGCTCCGTTTTGTGTGCTTCTGCCCCATCTATGAAAAAAACATGCCCGGATTAACTCGCAGGGACTCATGCAAGGCTTGCTTTAGCAACGCATCCCTCAAACCTACCACTAACTGATCTCGCAGCACTATATCTGTATCACTATGCCTACACTGTCGGCCTTCACAATTATAGTATGGCTCTCTTGAAGCGCATTCATGTACTGAGTCACAGTCTCCCCCTTGCTTTGAATATGGCTAAATGACCGCATGTACAATTCTCCAACATCAGTGGGGTCTCCGTGCATCTTTTTTAGAATCTGTAGCACTTTGTTAAAGGTATCGCACTCATGGGGAGGCCGTGACATAATAGACATCCTCGCCTCTCCGTTCAGAGCCATCAGGGCAACCTCTGCTTCCATTACGGGGGCCATGGGGTACATCCTCAACATACCTCTGACTCGCTCAGTCCAGCTCCATAGCAGAATGTTGCTTTCTGTAAACTTAGGGAGGTTACTCAATATTGTCCCCAATTGTATACTGGCCCTTGGTCTGCCACCTCTGCGCACGTACACTGCATTCTGCTGACTTCAACAAGTGTAAGCATGTTGCGGGATGCTGCGACAGGCAGGAGACAGAGCAAGGGATAACTGGGTTTTAATCAACAGTGGGATACTCCACGCAGGGAGGTAAAGGGTTAAACAGGGAATAAGACAGTTCAATGGTGAAATTGTGGGTAGCGTTAAAGAACAGTGAAGACAGTAGGGACAGTTGTTGTGGGGTTAACTTATCCTCTCCGCTGATCCTCAGGCAGTGTGTGTTGTGAAGCGGTGATGGCACCAACAACGGCTGACGCGATGCTGATTCGATGAAGTCCTTTGAGTAACGAGGATCCGTCTTCAGGCAGCAGCGGTTGGCTTCTGGTACCCTCCACTGCGCCTTTAGTCCATTTACTGATGCAGCCAAGAGGGTATAGGTTTCGACACTCTCCGGGTTCAACGTAGACCAGTAGACATATATGGGGGAATCAGGGCACAGCTTATGGTCCCACACTGAGTCTCTCTGAGTTGAAGCGTGTGCGGTAATCACGAGCCCGAAGGGTTTGGCACCTCGCCTCAGAGTGACCAACGGGCATCTGCATGTCTCTCCTGGCGAACGCTGCTAGTCGCCGTGGGGATCTGTTGGCGCGGGTCTGCTCTGGGACAGGGCTCGAGGGCCAGAGCACTCACTTCTAACTGCCGCGCGCTGTTTGTTGACGCCACAACTAAGTATTTCCTCACGCGCTGTGGCTCCTGCCAATTAGCCACGCCCCCTACTCCCAGATGTGTAAATTTGTCTGGTCTCATTAGCTTTCCCCCAGACAACAGAGGAGACAGCCCCGACAGTTCCGGACCCGGCACAGAACAGGTACTCGTGATCCGGTCCTTCTTCTTACACTAGTCTGTGCCAGGTAACTGTGGTAAAACACCTCTGACATTATCAACCAAGGCCTTTTATGTGTGGCTCAGACAACTGTTTACTGCTTGAGTATTCAGGAATTATATTACCTTGTTACTGTTTATTGTTGAAGGAGTTACCTTCATCTTCAAATAGTCTATGTTTCACCCAGTTTGGCAGTGTCTTCCCTGCAACTTTTGTCTGTTAACCAGATGCAAGTGACAAACTTGTCACTATTCATATCTACAATTCTACAGCAAGGTAAATAATAACAAACTCATCTCTGATATACTTGTGCTGTCCATATCTATTACACTACTGCTCTTGTATTTACCTTCATTCCTGCTGGAAAATATCAGACTGCATAAATATCTATGCCATTCCTGTTACTATCAGCAGTTCAGCTAGATCTCATATTCCAAATGCATTTCAGCTGTTCCTGTGTTTACCAAAATTCCTTCTGTAAGATACCAGACTGCATATAGATCTCTGTTATTCTTGCGAGAAACTGCATTCTTGCTGGAAGGTATCAGATTGCATATAGTGACATCTGAGCTATTCCTGAATGTAACTGCATCCCTGCAAGCAAGTTACCAGATTGACTTTATATCTACTGTTCCCTTATGTATCTGCACAACTGGCTCTGCATCACTTAGTGCTTTCTGCTAAACTTGTCTGGCCTGTGCTGCTCCCCAGACCTATGGCTTAGAGAATCCATCTCCTCATGTAAAACCCAACACTGGGTTCTGGTCTCTACTCTGAGTCTGTAGCTATCTGTTCTGGGGTCCATATTTGTGTGATTGATCTAGGTTTTGAATTAATTTTGAGATCTGATCTTCAGTCTAAACTTATTTGTGTTGACATAGAGGTTGGGGAGGACAGTAAAAATGAAAAACCAAGGATGTTTTGAAGCAAACCCTCCAGTATTTGGGAAGAAGTTGTTATGGCATTTAAGGCCAGACGTAAAAGAAAAACTGCAATCAGAGAAAATTTAACATATCAGAAAATGGTCAGCTCAGCTGATATGTCTGTTTTAATAGATACTTTTATTCCACAAAACACATACAAGTCTCCATGAGGCCCAGGTCTTAGGGAAAAAAGGTTTTTACGAGAGATGGGTGGATCCATTCGCGGGACTCTATCCATCAACCTGGTCGATAGTCTTTGGCTGCTGGATGGAAGCTCTATGAACCTCTTACATTCACGGATCTGGGCTGGAGGAATATCATCTGTGTGTTACATAATGATCATGATGTGCCAACTTGGCTAATCAGAAGCCATGCTCATAATCTCAGAAGGTAAAATATTTGCAGATTTCCTGTCTAACGTCGAGAGACTACTAATCTAGCTGACTGACCATCTATAAGTGTCAAAAGGACATATCTCTACATAGTCTGAGGTTGTTATGTCTACAGACACCAAGTAACAAGAAAGGGATGGAAAAGGTGGAAAACAAGTTTGGGAAGCAGCCCAGGGCTTATAGTCTACTTAATTTATCATTGGTCCACAGTCTTGGGCATAGACATTTTAACAGGATGAACCCAACCACGTCAGCAATTTAGGGGTCCATTACAATTTCTTATCAACAGAGCTGGCAGATCAGAGGTTGAGACTAGGCAGAGGTACAGAAGTTAACAGCAAATGGTCCAACAATGTCAAGTGACACGCCGGGAAAGAAAGCTTTGACAGCACAGAAAAGGAAGCACGAGTCCGGGAGGTATGTGTTTTTTATTTTATTATGGCCACATGTAAGAAGTAGTTGTCAATTAGTGGACAGTCGTTTTAATAAACAAATGCACTTAGTAGCTAAATACTGTATATATACTACTAGAAGGTGGCACGATTCTAATGCATCGGGTATTCTAGAATATGTATTGTTATGATTTGGTAGCTGAGGAGAGCAA
>VIAB01018491.1:41766-54557 GCA_009801035.1 Oophaga pumilio | reverse complement strand
CCGGGGCCACCGCTCCCTCTGCCCCCCCGGTAGCTACGCTACTGACTTAGCCTTTGGGTCTATGACATAGATCTTCAATTATTTCTACAGATCTGCATGGTGGGCTCCAAGTATGATTTTCTTTGGTAACAAGGGGCTCTAGTCGGACATAGCCTCTATGTATTTCTGCATAGCACATACAAGTGGATTTACCATTTACAGTTCAAAACAAAGGTCAAGTGTGGAAAAAATGCTGTACAGTAAAGCTATGTTCACACTAGGTGTTTTTCAGAGTTTTTTTTCAGCTGTGTTTCACAGTACCAGCAAAGTCTATGATATTTCAGAAATTTCATGCACGCACCTTGTTTTTTTTGTCATTTTGAGCTTTGCATGTTTTTTTGCACAATAGAGCATGTCCCTTCTTTCAGCGTTTCTTCAGCATTTTTCACCCATTGAAAGTAATGAGCAGTCAAAAAACACTGAAAATCCGCACCAAAAACGCCGGTATCAGGTTTTGCAGCATTTTTTGGGCCAAAACCTGATTACATAGAATGAGATTTATCTTTTTGCACTAAATGTTATCAGCATGCAGAAGAGGCATACAGTATGTAGCATGACAAAAACGCACAAAAAAAACCAGAAAAAAACACAAGAAAAACGTGCCTCCCAAGAAAAAAAGCTAAAAAAAAGCCTAGTGTGAACATACCCTAAGAATGCTTTAAAAAAAAATATAGGAAAGATGTGTATCTTCGTACCGTGTTAGCCAGTAGATAGAAAAATATTTAGACTTGAGAGTCCTCAGTGGTTGATACCTTTTAATGGCTAACTGAAAAGATGGTAACAAATTGCAAGCTTTCGAGACTACGCAGGTCTCTTCATCAGGCAAAGACTAAAACAAAAGCTGAAGAATCACATATTTATATACACAAAAGGACACAGGAATAATGCAATAGGTAAGACAAGTGACGTGAAGCAGAACTGTCATTATGGCAGAGGGATGAACATAAATATGACTAGTTCATAGATAAGGAGTGAAAGTTTTATTACCCTCTGATTGGGGTCTGGTATTGTGTTGTGATGACCCTAAAAGGTCAGGGAAGCAGATTCCTTAATTGTTGTAGAAAGACATAAAACTCTGGGATATATTCATCCCAGCACTAAGAGTGTCAAAGATGACCTTTGACACTCTTAGTGCTGGGATGAATATATCCCAGAGTTTTATGTCTTTCTACAACAATTAAGGAATCTGCTTCCCTGACCTTTTAGGGTCATCACAACACAATACCAGACCCCAATCAGAGGGTAATAAAACTTTCACTCCTTATCTATGAACTAGTCATATTTATGTTCATCCCTCTGCCATAATGACAGTTCTGCTTCACGTCACTTGTCTTACCTATTGCATTATTCCTGTGTCCTTTTGTGTATATAAATATGTGATTCTTCAGCTTTTGTTTTAGTCTTTGCCTGATGAAGAGACCTGCGTAGTCTCGAAAGCTTGCAATTTGTTACCATCTTTTCAGTTAGCCATTAAAAGGTATCAACCACTGAGGACTCTCAAGTCTAAATATTTTTTTAAAAAAAATAGTAGTTTTTTTATCAATTAACAAAATGCTAAATGAATGAACAATAGAGCGATCTAAATAATAGCAATATTTGGGGTGACCACGCTTTTCCACTGCAGAAAGTCAGAGATTTTCTAAGATTATATTCAGGCATGAGAGTAACCAATTGTAGCAACCAGCTAATAATAGTAATAATCATAATTTACATATTTAGGTTCAAACACAGTCGTTGACTGAAACTGAAACAGCTGCGAAGGAGGGTTAAAACTTGGCGAGGAACAACCAAACTCTGCTACAAAGATGAGGTTCGAAAAGACAGCTTTGTGTCACAAGTCATACATTATGGGTGGGCACATTAAATATTGATTTAATTTAGATTTCTCTTTTTGTTCATTCACTTTTCATTCCTTTAATTGATAAAAAAACAAAAAACAATCAACACGGCTATTTTTGAAAGCATTCTACATTTGCAGCATCTTTTTTCCACACCTGCCAAAAACTTTTGTTCAGTTCTGTACCAATAAATATATGCATACAAATACACACAATAGACAAGTGCATGTACACAATAAATATGTAATTATAGAAAATCTTTAATATGTGTAGTATTTTAAGGAAGGTGTGAGTCTAGTCAGAATAGAAGGCTACACTGGCCACAAAGGGGTTAACTTGCATGCAGTTCACTGCCACATCACAGAATAGGGAGCTCACAATGTGTATGCGCACACATGGGTTTTCATTGGTCGCATTCACAAGTCATCACACACCTACAGTCATCAATGACAGAAGTAGAAGCATCCACTGCAAGAATAAAATAGTGGTATTTACCCAACTAATTATACAGCACATCGTACATGAACTGTGAAATATTTTTGGAAACTCCATTCAAAAGTGTGGCCAATCGCCCATTAATAAAACCATAGTGTCCCTCCATCAATAATTAACAGATTGCATGCTGCGAGTGACTCCGCTAATTTGATGACACGCACCCATACAAGTCAATGAGTGCATGTAAAGCATCAGACTGCACTCGGATGTCATCTGAGTGCAGTCCGATTTCTGCAGACTCAGACAACAGAGGAGAAATTAAGCTCTCCATCTTCTCCACACTTGTGCTCCGATTTTCTCATATAAGAGAATCAGATCACACTAAGCTGACACTCTGATCAAATTTGGAAAAGAGTATGACAGAGAGAATATACGATCGTCTGATCCCGGCCTAAAAGGTGTAATTTTCAAAACAGTCCAAGAAGGGACTCAAACTTTCAAAGCACAATAAACATAGAATAGTCTGATACACTGGCAGCCATTTTACATAAATGAAGAGGGGATTGGAAATCAGAGAAACCACGCAAGAAAGGTTAGAAAGGAGGGAAACAGCTATTTTATCTTTCCATTTAGCATTTATTGGGAATTTTTTTTATTGGGAGCAGGTGGCTAGTATTAAATGATAAAATTGTTGTTGCCTGCAGCTACCACTAGATGGAGCTCTTTTCATATTAATGTATACAGCTTTCAATAAAGTCAGCCTTGATAATAACAATGTGCTTCCATAATATGATTCTTTTTAAATGGTCAATAACTGTTGCCAATGGAAACGCTTTGCTAGTGTTAGGCTCACATCTGAACTAAACATTCCTGGATTTGTGTTATATCTTAGGAGCATAAACCCAGATGATGTGGCAGATCAAAAATAAGAGAGACGCAATGCAAATAAATGACTATGATAGGGTATTTCAGGGTGCCATGGTGTCTTGTCATTTACCATTTTTTCACATTTTTCCCTTATTTTCCCCATTTTATATCATAGTAGTGTCACCTAAAGTCAACATTTACCATATAAACACAAGCTTGTGTATGTTTTCATAATGGCATAAGGTGTGCAGAAAATCGGTGCAGCATGAGAACTATAAAAATGCAGGTTCTGAGAATGCAGATGTTATAATTTATGCAAAAAAATGGGATTAAGTTTTTCTCCATAAACCTTGAGAGGTTTCTAAATAACGTGCAAGCCAATCTGCAGTTGTTTAAGGTCTTGTTTTGATTGGTTGCATGCAAATTCATATGCATTATTCAATGAAGAATATGAGCGTATAACATATTGTTGTTCTCGGCAGCAAAAGTCCTGTTTACACGAATGATGTGCTGCAGAGAATGATGATTTTTTAAACCAGATAAAAATTGTCGCACCGGAAAAACAAGCGTTCCTAAGAAGGCTCCTTTCCCAATAATTGGTCCTTCTAAAAGCAGAATAAATGACAGAAGATCAAAAGTAAATTGTTAAGTTTGAACAAATTTGAGAGACATGGCACAAGGAAAAGAGGTGTGCACTAAACCGGATGCATTTTAATCTGATTTGGGCATTGGGTCATTGTTTGAGCCTTACACAGGTACCATGCACGGCATGGCAGAGCCTTAGCGTTTGCTTAAACAGTACAATTGTTCATTAGGCAGATTAAAACCTTTCACATTTTTATGTTTAATCCGGCTAGAGAGAAGATTTGACACACGTAATATTGTTCTTATACGCCCTCGGGGGTAGCATTCCACGGCCAGCTCAAACCAGATTCCACCACAGGCACCACCGACCAGTTAGGAGGCTTTAATAGAAAGAGAAACTACTTCATAGAAAGTCTCCAGTGTTCAAGATAAGGTCATGGCATAAGCCATTACCCTCCTAAGCACACACAGGAAGCGTTCCTAATTGCTAAATAATTGCTAAAGAGTTTTCAGTGTTGGATGTGACCTGTGACCTCTCCATAACTTGAGCTCCTTAACCCAAAACATGAAGCCAGGACTCCTGTGGAGGGCCAGTAAGAGTGACGATCCAAGTTCAGGAAACATTTCAGGCGGATTATGGAGAGAAGCGACAGCTCCCTACTGCCAAGCCAACAAAGAACATCCCCCAAGCAGTGCCCACTGTTCTTTACCTGCATCTTGGATGTTACTTCAATGGAACCATGGCTTTAGTCCAAAGTATTAATAATTATTCCCAATGAGGAAAAAAGGGTCAAAAGTTGATGTCCAATGGCAGCAAGTCAAAACTGTACCGACAGTGAGAAATATTAAGCATGGTCAACTGAATCTGTAGAGTTATAAAGTAAAGTCCGTAGAGTAAAAGGTATGTCATGCCAGTTTTTAACATTAGTCCCCAAACCCCCAAAACAACACCTGTTATGATTTGGTAACCGAGGACGATAATAGGGAAAAAGGCTAGGCAACCAGATACCCAGAGAGGTTGGTAACTTAGCGGATTGCAGACCCCTAAACTGACAACACAACTAGAATTAGCCGTGGGACGTACCTACGATACCCTAGACGCCTCGACACAGCCAAAGAGTTAACTAAGCCTAAAGAGAGAAAGGGGAAAGCTATACTGCCCCGGAGTAGAGCCCCAAAGGAATAGATAGCCCCCAAACATATATCGCCGATAAGACAAGGTGAAGCACAAAACACAGGCAGAAAATAGAGTCAGCAAATGATGGGGCCCAAACTGTCTGGATAGAACAGGACCGGAAAGGATACTGTCTGCAATCCAGCAAAAACCCTAAGAAAAATTCCAACACGTCTGATATGCAAAAATACTGAGGCCACACAACCTCTCCCCCACAAAATCAGAACTCTGTTGTGAACTGGACGCAAAACAACAGTTACTGAAATAACAGGGGACTAGAAATACAGAAAAGACTGACATAAGCTGTGGCAAATGAAAACAGAGTCCAGCACAGGTCCCAGCAGGGAACCCGGCTGAACTCACACCAGTAAGGCAGAAATCAGAGAAAAGCAAAAAGGGAACAAATGCCATGGATAAAAACAGACAAATAACTTATTTGAAAGATGGAGGAAAAACGAGGAGGCAAGCAGACTTCCAAAAGGCTCAGGAAGAAAACCAAATCACTGGCAACAACTAAGGGAAGGCTGCTCACTTAAATCTCTCCAGTCTGTAACACCTGACTGCCAATCATCCTCTTCAGGTGATTGACTTCTGTCAGCCAAACCAGCTCCATTACCAGCAGCAGCCACCAGAAGGAGCCCAAACTCAGAAGCCAAATCAAAAGTGTTCACAACAAACACCCCAACAGTAAGAAAAGAGGCTATGTTCCAATTTCCTGTAACTGTTCAATGAAGAGCTGAAACTTGGAAGATATGTTTTTTTAATGAGTAGCACATTGGGAGTCCCATATGTTAAACCTTCTACCCGAGTTTTCTTCATAGGTAAAAGGGCTCTTGGAGGTTTAATGGCAAGGCATGGCCCTAACCCCTTAACGTATCTATATTTACAAATTCATAAAGTGGTTGGTGAAAACAAGATATCACTTATCCTGATAATACGTGATAAAGTAAGGATCGGTGGGGGTCCGACTACTGGGATGAGTGACAACATGTTTTCACCAGACAATCCCTTTAGGTTTTGCTGTGTTGTGGCTCCAGAGTATGGATTGTGTAGTGTGTGTACTTAGTACGTATTAACTTCATCCTATGAGGGAATGTTAAAGATTTCCTATAAGACCTTGCCTTCTTCCATAGAAATTTCAGGTTAAATAAAGCTGTACCACCTCAGAGAAGCTGCCCAAAGCTTAGTACAAAGGGCAATGTAGGATTATGTTTACAAAGACAAGAATAATACCCATTAGTTTTCCTATTTGGTGCAAGTGTACAGTTAGATAAAGACTCTTGTCCTTAACGCCCCTTAGTGTCACTTACGAGAACAGGGATAAGTATTAGATGCCTATGGGGTAAGAGCTTTGAGCTGTGGCTTTTAGATATACATTATAAGGCCCCTGCCACAAATTGAGATTCACCTTTATTTATTCTTGCTTTTTACAAAAAGTCATCTAAAAGCAAAAAGTTATGGAAAAATGGCCCCTGTCCACCAAGGGACAAATTGCTGGACTTGGTCCACACAGGTAATGGATCCAACCAATCAATATGGAACTAGGTCTGTTCAAAGCATATAAATAGTATTAACTTGGTATCGTATCTATATTTGCAATGGTTATTCTTATTCAGTCTCTTTACACTGAAGGTAAGAAAATGTGTCTTAATAGAATTTATCCACTTCGCTTTGAATTCTAAAGTTTCCTTAAGGACTCGTGAATATTCTAGAACTTCACACAGGAATAAAATACAGTCAGGCCAATATTAGCTTATAGAGACCAAAAAATCAGTGTGATTTTAACAGATCTATCCATAACAGCGATTAAGCTCCCCATTACTATTTGAATTCAGTACACGGCACCACAGGAGGGAACCAACCAAGCCATTCTACAGGCCTCTGGACAGGCAACATTTCCCTACACATTGGTAACCATTTTCATCTAGGCTTCCAACATGCACAGCCAAGTAGACCTAATTTTCAGCCTCACACAGGGTTAAATATAAACCCATTCAACCAATCAACAGCCTGTATATAGCTCTGCAAGCTGCATCTTTACATGGATAAAGGCATTCATAGGCATTAGACTAAAGACCAGACCTCTGATATTGGGAGACCAGCTGACAGGTTGATCATTTCCCCTAGGCAAATTATGTCAGGGGAGAGAAGGATTCAGTCATTGGCATTTCAACAGCAGATTGTTTTGTTTGGCAGTGAACAATGGGTTATCGACCAGAGTATACATAGCCCTTAAGACTGCCCCAGCCTTATTATTTAAAAGTGTCAATATTTATTGTGAACAGCAAACTATCCAACCCACTAAACTCTTTTGCAATGAGCAATCCCACTACAACCATCAGTCCAATGATACTCCCTGATCAACATAATACTTTTTCCTCCATATTGTCAAAACTCGGCTTGTGAAAAACCAAAATAGTGCACTTTTTTGCTGTGTTGTATAGAATGTTTAATAAAGGAGCTTGATTTTGGACAGTGCTGACATCCTTTTCGCAATTTGTATGATTTTCTCTAAAGTTGGCTCCACATAGGGTTGTCTTATGTAAGACTTTTGGCATGAATATATGTCCAAAGCGTGGACCAAACAGTGGATTTTCTGGATCATTACAATCCCTATTTAACACAAGGACCCCTCACATTGTAGATACCTCTCTTACTGTATAAGCAGATAGTAGTGAGGTGATTCTTGATATTGTGAGACTGTCTTTACTTTTTTTCCTGTAGTGCTCTCCATGGATGCCAATAGTAATGCCCCTTTCAGACACCAATTGCTAGTAGAGTACTAGATGCAGCTCTTGACTTTAACCAATGAGGATCCAGAGGTAGTTACTCCTATTAGACAAGCGTTAAAAGCTTTTCTCTTCTTATTAGGGCTTATTCATACAGATATGTTATTTTCTTGATTGAAATGCCTACAGGGTTCGTGGATGGACAAATAGCCAGCTACACTATATGCATATATGCCTGTATACTAATTTCACTTAACGATAGACCCAGATCTTGAAACTTCATACAAATTAAACAGGAAAACCACACAGATATCAATCACAAAGAAAACTGCTATATCTATGCTTGTTTGTGCAGAAAAAAAGGTCAGTTCACCACAATTCCCCATTATTAAGACATGAACCACAGCACGATATCAGTCAAGCGATATATGTACAATATCTGGTGCAACTTTTCATGCTCTAGTTCTGCTAGAAACCATTAGTATCTAATACGATGGCGAGTAACCATAGAATAAGCTTTGAAAAAAACACATGGTGCCGCCATTTTTGAAGTTGTTAAAACTAAACACCCAGGAGTCAGTACAAAATAACTGCGCTAATTTCCAACACTATGTTGGTGTTATCAGTGAGCCTAAAAGATATAATCCACCTAGTGCTAGAGATAAGCTAATTTGTTCGGATTCGGTTCCGAATACGATCGGCATGAAATATTGTTTTTGCAATATTCGTCGAACACATGTGAACTTCATTAGAGTCAATGGGAGTAGAAATTACTGAATATGTTCGGAACCGATCATAAGACATACATTCAACACGAATATGGTTCGAATATGGCTTCGAATATGTCAAAATCAGATTCGGGGACAGAATCCGAACAAATTAGCTCATCTCTAGTTTGTGCTAGATTCCCTGCCATTAACCTGCCCTCTGGTTTCCTCAACAGTTGCCATTTCCAGCTGTCACATAACATGAATAGATCTGCACTTGCCTAGTGTTTTGGAAAATGATTTCAAAAATTGATTTTGGGGACCACGGTTTATACCCTTAGCCCTTGGATTCCCATATTGCACATGATGAATGGCTACTATGGTTTCAGGCACTCATAAATCCAACTTTAAAACTAGGTTGCTTGCTCCCACGGATCCTGAAAATTAGTTGGAAATTGATTTAGGGATCCTTGGTTTACACCTTGGGGGACCTGCAATTTTGATTTCTATCTTGAAAATGAGTACTATGGTTTCACATTACGAACTTGGTTGTTTGCCCCTACGGATCCTGAAAATTAGTTAAAAATTGATTTTGGAGTCTTCATTTTACACCCTTGGGTGCCAGGATTTCTGATTTTCAACTTACATGTCATAAATGGTTTGAGGTACTTAGAACTGAGCTTATTGCCCCCATGGAGAGAAACATCTTCAGGACTTATATCATATAGAATTTCATGCTGAAAAAACATCACACATATGATTAAAGAAATCTAAATCAGATGCTGAAACCAGCATGATGGAAGATCTTTCTGCATGTGCTTCGTGTGCACATTGCACCTCATACAGCTACATTTCCTACTCAATGCTCCAGCAGAAAATCTACAGTCTTAAAATCCACAATCCCCATGAAACATTGTGAATACACATGGACAGCTACAACTGTATCTGGGCAGAGACAGACTGACATATAACTCGTGTAATGTTCGCATCGCACTTCACGGACTGACCCGGCACCTCTCCTGACCTGAGCATGACAATCTAGTCTATTATTTCTAAACACTGTTTTTCGGTGATTACTTTGTATTTCCGTTCATACTGCACCCACACACACAAATGATACACCATTTGAAAGGTAAACTTGCCCCCTTCATAAAGAAAATAGCCAAACAAACCACACATCCACGATTTGATCACAAAATACAGTTTAAACATTAATTTTCATAAATCTGCAGTAAGGAAAAATGACCTTCAGGTGGCACCACACTACCCCAAAGCACATTACCACAAAGCTGCTTACAGACATCACAAACAAATCCAAACATTTGCCTTGGGGGCTTTCAAGCTTGCCGAACCGCTTGCCCAGCCTATTTCAGCCAAATTGGAGGATTGCATACTTCACTGCAGGTGAGTTACATATGCAAACACATTTGTATACATGCACTGCTTTTTCGCTGATTACTTCGCCCCACACACACAAATGATACACCATTTGAAAGGTAAACTTGCTCCCTTCAGCAAGAAAAGAGCCAAACAAACCACACATTCATGATCTTATTACTAAATACAGTTTAAACATTCATTTTCATAAACCTACAGAAAGACACAATGACCTGCAGGTGACACCTCAACCGGAAGACATTTTTTGGCCTCTACTTAACAAACCAATTTATTGTATTACCAAGCTACATCTATAAATACCTTTCTGTGTTCATCATCTCATGAAATACATTTACATTTGACCAGTTTGCTTTTACTGAAATTGCCTGCACCCCCGACGACCAATGTGCAAAAATTTTGCATGGGCCAAGCTAGTGTGATGAATTTCTATGCAGCTGTGAAGCTCAGGTCAGGAGAGCAGACTTTCAGTACAAGGTTTACGATGCGATCCTCACAACAGTTATACGGTAGTCTGTTTCTGCTCTTTCTATAAAAAACTGGAGAGAAAACTTTGTGCAGTCTAGCAGTTGGGACCAGTGCCAGAATATCAAACTCTGTATTACTGGTCAATCAGAAAAGTAGCTATCAGTCCATGCAGGGGTGCAGAACCCACTCATTATTAAAAAACACTAATGCACAGCATGCAGGGCAACTTTTTTTCTGATAAAATAACAGACCCCAATATAGCCAATAATGTCAGGGCAATGAATGACACAGGGATTCTCATTGGTATTTTTAGAATCCCTCTGTCATCTAGTGCCCTTCAGTCCCTAAACAAGACAAATTACGGTGCATCAGTTTTTTCCAGGACTGTTCTTTTAGTAAAAGAGCCTAACTATTAAATGTTCCTAATTTTTTGGCTCTGCTCACGTGTTCTTTGGGAAATTCCATTTGTCTGATCCGTTTTAGGAACAGACGAATGGAATAAGTGATCCATTGCATCGGTTATGCAAAGGGAGGGGCCCCGTTGATTATTATGGGGTCTGTTTGGTGTCTATTTTTTTAGAACGGAAAAAAAATTCCTGCGTGTCAAATTTTTTCTTCTGCTCTAAAAAAACAGAACCCAGACGGACCACCATTTGCATAACTGGTGTAATGGATCACTTAGGGTGCTTTCACATTGCGTTCTGTCCCATGTTTAGTGGTCCTGTCAGGGCTAGCATCTGAACCTCCCGCAAAGCGTGTCTCCTATGTCAGAGGTGTATAGGCTCGACAGAGCCCACATTGATTCTGTAGGCACCATTATAGTCTATGGTCCTGTTGGCGCATTTGCCCAGATCCCGTTTTGCCGAGGGATTCGGATGCAAGCCGACGTAAACATTGAACGTGGGCATGAGCTCAATGTAAAAGGAGAATACTCAGTTTGTTTCCAAAACAGAACAGACAAGCATACATGTGAACAGAGCCTTAGTTTCTATGCATTTTTGCATTTGGAATTACTTGTATTTTGTGGCGGACTGTATGATTGTCTGGAATATTAGATGCTGGATTAAAAGGATTGTATTGGACCCTGTCTAATTAGAAACCACTAAGCAGCCAGGTTCTTCCGGTGATAAGCATATTTTTTTTCACTGACCCATTATGCTCTGATCATACATTATATTCCACTTATATGATGTGGAATTACGATTTTAGAGAAAAATATCCTGAAACATTAGACAAACTCACATTAGGCTTTTTTTTCAAAGGAGTTCACATTGTATAAATGCACAGTTAGCTTCCTGTAAAAAAAATAGCTTTTCACATGCACAATTTTTATTGAACTGTATCCATTCCCATTTTCACTACTTATTCTCCTAACACTTCGATATCTCGAAAATAGCAACGTATGAAAGGTGAAATCTGCTATATCTGCAAACATTGCAATCGAAGAGCACCTCCTAGTGGTCTAATAATCCCGGGAACCAAAAAAGCGTTACTCAAGGATTCCTTTATTGCAGGGGCAGACATATTATTGGGGAAACCTGTGCAGTCACACAGGGGCCAAAGCGGTAAAGGGGCCCATTTCCACCTCCCTAGCAGCTAATGCACATCGCATTATGATGAGCAATGGTACTGAGGAGGTCCCCTTTTCTCTGGTTTAATGATACACCTAATGGCCCCCAAATAATGCCTGGCTAAAACAAAATGTAAAATAACACAATGTTCCTATCCAATTAGTAGAGTGAAATATTTCATTGAGTTGTAGGTATCACATGAGCTTTTTTTGTGCTTATGACTTGTCAAGGTGGTTGACAAATAGCTTGTTGTGCAGTAGGCCCCATATATTGGTCCCCGATCAGAAATGGGGGCATTGTGTCATCTTACTGCTTGATCTCCATAACTATGACAGATATATGAAAATCAGAGCTAGTCCCCCATTGAAGTGTCTTTCAATCCACTGCTTGCATAAACTATTATTTTGGCCACGCACATACAGGCAATGTATGATTGCACCCATGAGATCTAACACCCACCCGTGGACATATTTGCACTCTGTCAAGTTCTATATCCACACACCTGGTATATCCCAGCTCTCACCCACACTACTTTTAGAGTCACAAGGTGATCAGTAACCTGTAGCTCGTTGCACAACTCAGGAAATACACTACTAACAAGATGCAGTATAAATTTACAAAGTCCAAACAAGCGCCCGTGGCAAACACACAGTCGCCACTTCCGGAGCAGAACTTGGAATGCAGATATTCTCAGGTTTTCGGCATCAGGGAAGTATCAAACTCCAGGGAGCTCCTGTGCAGCAAATACTTACATATATAGTGTGGCCACTAAGCTGGGCATGCAAAGTGCAGCCGATCATGTCCCAATAATCATAGCTGAAACATGCCGGAAAGTGGTTGGTTTCAACAAATGGTGATAAATATCATCAATGCACACAAGCATTATTTCCATTGTGAGCAGTCTGCATCTTTAAAACTATGAGTCCGAGTCACTATTTTTTATCTAGTTTTCCCCATTTTAAGGCCGGTGTCACACTTGCGAG
>VIAB01018491.1:2807-13859 GCA_009801035.1 Oophaga pumilio | reverse complement strand
TATTTTTATAGTTCATGTGGATGATTTGAGTTTAATGTTTTTGTTTTTTTTTCTTTTTTAACAGGCTTCACAGCATGCTCCCGAATCGGATGGTGAGGTTGGTGTTCTGGACGTAGACCGCCTCATCAATGAAGTACGAGAACAGGAACCGCTGTGGAACATGGGGGATTGCCGCCATGCTGACAGTGTCGTGACCCATCGGCTCTGAGGAGGAAGTTCGTTTTATAGTTGTGGATGACTGGGAGGACCTCGAAGCTCGGGCCCAGGATCAAGCGCTTAAGTATTCACAGTTCAGTAAGTTATGTTGCAGGATGTAATGTGTTGTATACTAACCAATTTGTGCTTTCACTTTACAGGTGAAAGGGTTGTCTAGCGGTGGCGGTCATTCAGGGATCACTTCAAGAGGGAGTTCAACAAGGAGATGCAGGCCCCGAGTGGATAGGGAGGACGCAGGAGCAAGTACAAGTATGCTAGAGCCCTGTCGTTCCTCCGGTCGACGATGGTGACCAGAAGGTAAATATTCCCCACCTCCATTTATTAAGTCAAATGTTTACATGTCTAACCTTATTTTTTGGTTTCAGCCAGTGCAATGCAATATCAATATATTAATTTTTCTTTTTTTTCTTTGACAGCACCATCTGCGGCACTCGGAAGCCTGCTGCTGAGTTGGACCCTTCTGGAGTGATCCCACAGGAGTCCGCCACCGGGGACCACGTTGAGAGACCTGACCCCTCTGCACCTTCCCTAACGTCTGGTCCCTTGGCCCCATCCACCAGCGCTGGATCATCATGGCAGACTTCGTCACATGAAGCTGCTGGTGACGAGGTAGCTTTCCTTTTACCCCACCCCTCTGACACTGCCGCCACCTCTAGAACACCTTTGGGTTCTGGCCGGCAGCGCCAGAGAGGTCAGGAAAGGAGCTATGCACCCGAGTTCTTGCATCTAAATGCAGCCTTCCAGAACTTGATCAAACTTTTGGCCGAGCAAATGACTGCTGGATTCAACCTCTTGCACAACAGCATGCTTGAATTCAGCAGTCATCTGGATAGGATGCATTTAGATGCAAGCAAGTCACCAAATCATTG
This sequence comes from Oophaga pumilio, assembly GCA_009801035.1. Classification (NCBI taxonomy): domain Eukaryota; kingdom Metazoa; phylum Chordata; class Amphibia; order Anura; family Dendrobatidae; genus Oophaga; species Oophaga pumilio. Next base: position 12,774 of record VIAB01018491.1, on the reverse strand, counting down.
CTTTTTTCAGGCAGTACTCGAGCGCATGGTAAAGCCATCTCCTGACCATCAGATGCGTGTCATGCAAGCCTGCCAGGTTGCTCGAGCGCAGGTCACCTCCCAAGCCCCTCCACCGGCCCCGGTAGTTCCTCCCACACCTACCCACCTCCAGCCACTGTCCCTCCTCCCACTCCTTCGCCATACCATTTTCCTTCCCCTTACCTTACTTCCCCGTACTACCAGCTTCCTTCACCGTGCCAGTTTCCTTTCCAGTACCAGCTCCCACCTACACCATCTCTACCTCCACTCCCTGCCCAACCTGTACTCCCTGCCCAACCTCATGTTTTCTCCACCCCTTCCACTTCAGATCCACCCCAACCCAGTCTCCATTCCCCTACTATCGACGTGGTCTACCCTGTCAGCCCCTCCTGTACTATCTCCACCCCACACTATACGAATTTGTAATTCGGTTGTAAATAAAAATATTTTTTGGTTCAAAAAACATTTATTGTCTTTCGTTTTTTTAATGATAAGTTACAACACTTTGGGTAAAAGGTACAAAGCGTACAATACTTTTGGTGAAAGGTACAAAGCGTAAAAAACTTTGGGAAAAAGGTACAAAACGTAGAATACTTTGTAAAAGGTACAAAACGTATAAAACTTGGGGTAAAGGTACAGAACTTGTGGTAAAGTTACAAAACATACAAAACTTTAGGTAACAAGGTACAAAAACTTGGTTAATAGACAAAAACCATGGTATAATCACAACTATGACAAAAGCAATAATTTTGGTACTCCAACATACATTATATCAAAAGCCAAAGATATCAAACCATCTCATCCTGCCATTCTACTCTTCCTTGAGGTGACATAAAGTCCTCAGCAAATTTGTCCCTCATCCTGCAAACTGCCACAGGACTCCGAAAAGTAATATTTTGATAATCACGCAAGGTGGTTTCAAACACATTGTCATCCATGGCAACCTGTTCCTTACATATGACAAAATTGTGCAGGACCACACAAGCTTTGACCACCTCATCCACAGTCTCAGTCTTCAGTTTAATAGCGGTCAACAGAACTCGCCATTTCGATGTTAGAATGCCGAAAGCACATTCCACCACTCTTCACGCTTACGTTAACCGATAATTGAATACTCTTTTAGTTGGCGTCAAGCCACTACTTCCGTATGACTTCAGCAGGTGTTGCAAAAGTTGGAAGGCTTCAACTCCAACACATACAAATGGCATTGGTGGGCCAGAGGTTTCAGGAAGCGGTCTTGGAGGTGGAAATTGGAATGTGTCTCCGTATAAATGGAGTCATTTTAAAAACCTGAGAATCATTGGAGTGGCCATAGGCCCCAATTTCCTCCGCTATAAACTTGCATTGTGCGTCTGCAATGGCCATAAGCACGATTGAGAAGTATTTTTTATAATTAAAATATTCCGAGCCAGATGCAGCTGGTTTCACGGTCCTTATATGCTTCCCATCCACTGCACCGAAGCAATTGGGAAACTGGCAAATCTTTTGGAAGTTTTCTGCAATCTCCAGCCACCTCTCTGTTGCTGGATGTGGGATATACTCCTCATGTAAACAGTCCCACAATGCGCAGCAGGTCTGTTTTACAATCCCCGATATGATTGAAATCCCAAGCCTAAATTGAAAATGTAGTGAGGAAAGGTATTTGCCAGTTGCAAGGAATCTGTTCAAAAAAGCACAAAGACAATAATTAATACAAACTACCAGCAACAACATTACAGTTATAAGTCTGCAGGAGGAGAAACAATAAAAATGGCTTACCTGAGAGTAACCATCAAACGCTCCGCCGGTGATATGGAGAAGCGGCAATAGGTGTCATTTCTCCGGATGACTTCTGAAACACATTCCACAAAAACATTGAAATTCTCAGCTTTCATCCGTACATAGTTGAAAAATTTCTCAGGGTTTACTCTTAACTCCATATACAGAGTTGAATAGACCTCACACGTCATTCGCTGTGCTGTTATAGGGTGGATCCAAAAACGTCGCCGCCACAGACGCATGATGCGCTGTTTTTCTCGCTCCTTTTCCTGAATGATCACTGCCAAACGATTGGCCTCAAAAGCAAAATCCACATAGATGTTCACAATCTTCGCTATAACTCCTTCCATTTCTGCCACTTGCTCTACAACCTTTCAAACATTGGATGTTAAAACACTGTACATATAGGTTTCCAGTAGTTTCCAGTAGCCAATAACGTTTTGGGAGAATCCCATTTGGTGTTTTTAAAAAATGGATCTGTCAAAAAACGGAAGAAACGGATGAAAAAACGGATGCGATGGATCCGTTTTTTCGACGGATCAGCTAGTTGGATCCGTCAAAAAAACAGATCTGTCGCATCAGTTCTTCACAATTTTCGATGAATCCGTCGATCCGTCGCGACAACGGATTTCGACTGAGCCAAAAAACTGTTGTGTGAAAGAGGCCTTATTAAGGGACTTCGCCAAATTGCAGTACCACTCAGCGAATTGTTGCGGGGCACGGCGGGGGGAGCCTGTTGTCAATCCATTCAATGAGGCCCACAGCAGGAAATGTTTCAGGCATTGAAGATGGTATTGATATGATATACCCCAATCTTGGTCTATGCTGACTTTTCGCAGCCCTTCGTGCTATACACCGATGAAAGCCAATATGGACTTGGGGTAGTGTTGGCTCAGGTACAAGGAGGAAGAGAGCGGGTGATCATGTATGCCAGTAGATCACTGAAAGACATAGAGAAGAATCCGGACAAGGACAATTACAATCAAACTGGAGTTGCGGATAACAACCCCCTGGCCCACCTAGAAAATACAAAGCTGGAAGTGCTAAAACAGTGGTGGATTGCAAGTATGTCTAAATATCAGTACAAGATCTCCTATCGGTCAAAGTACCAGAACACGCCTGCTTCCAGGGGCGAGTGATGGACGAACTGTATCGTATCTATGGAATCGTCAAATCCCGAACCACGCCATATCATTCACAGGGGAACGGGGCCTGTGAGCACTGCAACCAAACCCTGTTGCAAATGTTGCGGACCCTGGAAGAGGACAAGAAGATGAAGTGGCCCGAATTCGTGTCTGAGTTGGTGTGGGTTTACAATAACCGAGTCCATGCGACTACCGGTTACACCCCTTACATGCTGCTGTTTGGCTAAAGTGGATGAGAGATCACTGAATTGGAGCTGGATTTGGGGGATTCCTCTCCGGGCAATAGTCCAAGTGCCTGGATCCTTGAACACTGACACTGACTTCAGACGGTAAGGAAGCTGGTTGAGCAGAAGTTTCGGGAAGTGGAACATTCAATTCAATCCCCGATGTTAGGTGGACAACTTCAGCCAGGGGACCACGTATTGGTGCGGGTCAAATGACCTGGGAATAAGCTAGATCATCGTTGGGAGGTGGTACCTTACTGAGTGGTGAGGAAGAGTCACCTGATTAACTAGGTCTACGAGGTTAGACCTGAAGGAGATGACGCCGTGGCACCTCAGGTGTTGCACAGGAATATGCTGAGACCCTGCTCTTCTGAAGCAGCAGACCATAGTGAGGCAGGGCCCCCAACAGAAGTAGCTGAGGTCCCTCAAAGGGGAGTCTTAGAGGAAGAGTCTCAAAGTACCTCAGACGCACCTTTGCAGGAAGAGCTCTGCAGGACTGAGCAGGCCAGTGGCAAGATTCCCCCTAACTGGTATCCTCAGGATGAATTTGTCTGGTCCCAGATAAAGAAGAAAACCCAGGAGTGCGCTCAACTGTTGGCTGAACTCGGCCTACCTATGGGGAAACTTCGAAATCAAAAGAATTCCACTTGCCCGAGGACTGGTGAGAAAAAAGGGGGGAGGAATGTAATAAAAAGCCATGAGACCTCTGGAGAACTAGTACAGGGTGTGCCATTAATGAGGAGAGACTGCCTTCTGTTGGCCAGCTGAAATCAATCGGAACTAAAGTGTGCTGGAAGATTTGCAAGGGGAACGACCTTGTGTGCTGGATCGGATCAGGTGACCCTCAGTAAGGACTTCCCTGATATGAAAGCCCTTTGCTCCCAATCACAAAGAAATTTGGTGTCAGGAAAGAGAGTGCGGCAGACGTGCTTCAGAGACATCACTGGGACAAACATGATAGGCTTCAGCAGCTTTCAAAAATGGCTTTCTTCTTGCCACTCTTCCATAAAGGCCAGAATCTGCCCAGCACCCTGGAGTGTCAGCCTGGGAGAAGGTGAGCACTACAGCGAGGATCTGGTAAAAGATGGCAAGTGCATGCGGAGGAGGGCGAGATTCAAAATGAAGTACAGCCCAGCAGGTGGTTAACCGAGAGTGCAGAAAGATTGGCCGAAGGCGTAGTCGCCAAGAGTGACGTGTGACACAGTGGACACATCAGAAGGCTGGCTCTGGAAAAGGCAAAACAGTGACAGTAGGCAGGTGGCAAAGAGAAGGCTGGTGGCCTTAGTGTGCTGGGAGTCAGAGAGATAACTGTGTCACTCGTGTTCGAAGTAGACTGTCCCGAACACAGTGACTGATCATCCAACAAAGATGAAGGACATGAGTGGTTATAGTCAATATAGGGACCAATATGCAGTGGACAAGTACTGGTATGGATTTGGAGTCTTTTGCCTGCCCTGGGGACCTGATTACCGTGAACAATTAGTTCCAGAGATATCAGCATCACCAGTTATTGTGATTCAGCCTAAAGCGGGACACCCAGTGTACAATGCTCGGGGGACCGTAGAGTCTGTGACCATTCCAGAGTACCAAGCAGAGGTGCAACCCACTGCAGAAGGTATGCAAGTCTCAGCTCTATCCCATCTAGTAAGGCCAGACCCAGGCCAGCAATTATTGCATTGTGCTCAGTTGTCAACCCAAAAAAGCTGCAGTGAATTCCTCTGAATTATTGAGCAGTGGTATGCCAAGGGGAAGAAAATGGTAGAAGGGCTCTGGGAAGGATTTTGGGCTTTGACTTTACTCTGGGAGCCTGATGCAGATGTACAGGTAATCCAAGTAATGACTTTGTCTTGGAGTGGCTTGGATGTGCCTAAGAGGAGTCTGGACGAAGGTGGAGAGTTTCCAGGAGACACCTGAGTAGTGACCAAGGTACCCTCTGGGAAGTTGCAGTTACTTAGTTGGTCCAGCAGGCTGTTGTGAGTAGTCAATTTATGAGGAACTCCTATCTAAAGGCTGGAGACCAGTCAGGTGCCAGTAAACTAAGTTTAAAGCATCCCACCAGTGTTATTTTTGGAAGGATTGTCTGTTATGTTTTGGTAGCTGAGGAGAGCAGGCAAAAACGGCAATACACCAGAGAGGTTGGAATCTACTGGATTGCAGTACCCTGACTAACCACCACAACTAAAGGCAGCCGTGGAGCGTTCCTACATTGGTCCTAGACGCCTCGTCACAGCCTGAGAGATTAACTACACCTAAAGATAGAAAGAGGAAAGCTATCTGCCCCGGAGCAGATCCCCAAAGAACATAGGAAGCCCCCAAACATGTAATGGCGGTTAGACAAGAGGAAATACAGACACAGACAGAAAATAGTATGAGCAAACGCTGGGGCCCAATCTGCCTAGACAGAAAAGGATAGAAAGGATACTCACTGCAATCCAAAAAAAACCCTAAAAAATGCCAACGCTACCGATTGCAAAAACTCCTGAGATCACACGACCTCTACCACCTAAATGTGTTCTCTGGTGTAACAAAACTAAGCCGCAGCCACTGAAAAAGCTGGAAAAGGCAAATGAACAAATAACAGTGGCTCCAGCGGAACTGAGAGGAGCCCAAGCCCCCCGGGGAGGACCTGGCTAACCTCACAGAAATGCAGAGACATATGCAAATGGTAAGCACAAAAACATGATGGTTTCCAAGATCCTTACCAAAAAGGGACAGTTTTAATAGAGTCTTAAACGTTACGGACTGTGTTGTCTATTGCTTCGGGGCCCTTAACCGAGAAGGGCAGGACGTCCAATGGAGAAGCAAGACTTCGGTCCTGATGTTTTACTGTCTTGTACAGGTGCTTCTCACGAAATTAAAATATCAATAAAAAGTTAATTTATTTCAGTTCTTCAATACAAAAAGTGAAACTCATATATTATATAGAGTCATTACAAACAAAGTGATCTATTTCAAGTGTTTATTTCTGCTAATGTTGATGATTATGGCTTACAGCCAATGAAATCCCAAAAGTCATTATCTCAGTAAATTAGAATAATTAACAAAAAACACCTGCAAAGGCTTCGTAAGCATTTAAAAAGGTCCCTTAGTCTGTTTCAGTAGGCTCCACAATCATGGGGAAGACTGCTGACTTGACAGATGTCCAGAAGGCAGTCATTGACACATTCCACAAGGAGGGTAATCCACAAAAGGTCATTTCTAAAGAAGCTGGCTGTTTACAGAGTGCTGTATCCAAGCATATTACTGGAAAGTTGAGTGGATGGAAAAAGTGCAGTGGAAAAAGTTTGATGCAAACAATTGTCCACAATTTCTTGGCATGCTGAAGTATTTTTATTTCCCTTAACTGGAGCTAAGGCATCATGCAGACACCCATGCGAGTGTTACCATCCGAGAGAAACTGACCAATTTTTTCTTAAATGTCATTTTACTTGTATCCGATTTTTTTTTCCCATTTGCTTTTTCTTTTCACTGAAGCATGTAGACTGTCTGAGCTTTTATTTATCCACTAACTCTCAGCATTAAATTAGTTAAAAATGGGTGACACTTGATTGGAACTCTGAAATACAGAGAATATCTACTGTTTCACTCATTTTATGTTTAAACAGGTTAATGGCCGAGTCTAATCCACAAAACAGAGGCGAAAAAGACCGAGTGGAACCACAGATACATTTTTAAAATGGATGTGTGTATGGATCAATGAAACTCAAACTTAGGGCTCATACTCACATGCGAGGAAATCGTCCAATGCTCGCATGTGAAATCCTAGCTCTGGCGCCGGCACTCGGGAGTGGAGTGCGTGGCTGCATGTATTTATATGCAGCCGCTCGCTCCACTCCTGAGTGCTGGCGCCAGAGCTGGGATTTCTCATGCGAGCATCGGACGTTTTCCTCTCCAGTGAGTATGAACCCTTAGGCTACACTCCTGCAAAATCTGCAACATTAAAAGCCCACCAAAGCTCAAAGAGGAAGTCAGAGATCAGCTGCAGCCTGGACTTCCTCTTCACTGGGGTCTCAATGAGTCCATCAGTTTCAAGTCTTTTCTTTAATTGCACATAATGTGTTTTTATTTGGCTTGGGATCATTGTGTTTTTTTGTTTGATTTTCATAGGTATTTTTTCTTTTGAATGTTCTTTAGGTTTTATTCGTTGTTTCATATTGGCACATGTCAAGTTTTTCCTCTTTTGCTTGGACCCCTTATTCTTCGTGGGCACCACCTATCGGCCATCAAAGAGACTTTTGAAGACATCCCTATATTTATTTATTTGTTTTTCATTTTTTCTATTGTTCTTTTGATGTATTATTTATTTTGATTTGGCTATTATTGTTTTGTTTTCATATATTGTTTTTTTTGGTGTATCTCAGTGTTGAGTATTATTGAATGGCATATTTTTCAACATTGCCAGTTTTTTGTTGACACTTTAGATAATATTCTTTTTATTTTTATTTTTCATTTTTATATCTGTTCCCCTTTATTATGGTGTATGTTTTATTTTTTATTTCGGCTATTTTTAATATTATGGGTTTCTGCATTTATTATAATTTTGTATTTATGTTCTTCATATATGAGTGTGTTGACCCTTGAATTTATTTGCTCTTCATTGTCTATACATGGACTTCAACTTCTCTGTCACCGTGTGGGCTTCGTATGCTGCCGTGATGATGGAGATACACTGTTTCCCTCCTCACCATGTGCAATTATGGTTGCTCTCACTGAGATACACTGTTTCCCTCCTCACCATGTGCAATTATGGTTGCTCTCACTGTCACAGAGATATCACCTTATTCTCGATGCAGGTATGCTCTACGCGTGCACTGTGCGTCCGCTGTGGCACTGCGGGACAGATGTGCTGTCGTGGTGATGGGGAGTGAGGAGGTCATTCTCCTCCCCGTTTTTCGCAGCGCGCGCCCGCCCAGTCGCGGGGATGTTCATCGCGTTGGATCATTCGCTTACCTGCCAAGAGGCCCTATACTGATATAGGGGTATTAGTCTACTCTTTGCGCAGACGTGCTCCATGCATGCGCTGCGCCTCTGTCGTGGCGCCGCGGGCCGGACGCATTGCCGTAGTGATGGGGAGTGATGACGTACGTCCTCCTTCCCATCATTTGTGACGCAAGCCGGTTCGCTCCATCACGGGGAAGGGCATCACGCTGGACTGCGCGCCGATTCGCCAAGGGGCCTGTATTCCTCCATATTAAGATTCACTGCCTTATTAGCTAAACCACGCCTCCTAATGAAGCTGTGGATGGTGAAACGCACGTCGTTGCTTTAGCGTGTCTCACTCTCATCCTCCGCACGTGGCTAACATCATGTCCCAAGGTGACGCTGCCTTTTATTATGCTTTTGTTATTTGAGCATCTTCATGTTTGGGATTACCATGCCTTTGCCTATGGTCATTGACCAGGTATACCTATATCTTTATGATATTACATGGTTTAATATTTTTCTGATGCTTCACACTGGGGCATGTGTAGGCTAGCTGTCAGTAGCCGGTGTTATTTTCACCCTGTTTACATACTTCTTGAGGACATTCATTCCTTATGTTTGTTGATACTGTGCGGGTATTTGTAGTGAGACACTTATTTTCTCTTCCCGGTGCCTCATTATTTCCATCTACATGTTTTGTTGGCACCGGTCATTTTTAGCTGCTTATTGTTTTCCACCTCACCTTATTATTACCTGTTTTTTGTCCTTTTTGCCATTTTTGTGCAATAAAATTTAAATTTATATTTACTTGAATTTGTCCCCTTGCATTATTGGCTCTTGGGTTATTAAATTCTTATATTTATATCTATATTTACTAGACATAACTTTATTAGATGTAATATTAATTCTATAGATCTGTATCTTTTTCGGTTGGCTGGACTTCCTCTTCATGTTCTGTCCATATGTAGGCGGGGATAGTGACGCTGACGCAGATTGGGCACCGGGGTCATGTGTCACAACATAACACGAAAGCGTAGTAGAGAGCGAGTGCCGACACCATGGGAAGGTGCCAGCACGGGAGGTGAGTATAGTTTTTTTTATTTTATTGGGGCTAAACATTTAGTTCAAGAAGGGGCTGTACATTAATTGACAACCCCTTTAAGCTGGCACAGTGCAGTCATGCAAGCAACATTCTCCTGAAATTTCTCCACCATTGCACTGTCAGACTCATCCATCAGACTCCACAGAACATGTTTCAACTGTTCAAGAGTCCAGTGCTGGATTTACATTACTTTGACACTTGACATTGTGCCTGGTGATGTAAGGCTTGCATGCAGCTGCTCGGCCACGGAAACCCGTGCAATGAAGCTGCCAGTACATAGTTTGTGTGCTAACGTTAATACCAGAAAAGGTGTGGACTCTGCAGTTATTGAGTCACCACAGCATTGGTGACTTTTATACACCATGGACCTCAGCACTTGGAGACCCCTCTCTGTAACTTTATGTGGTCTCCACCTGGCTGAATTGCTGTAGTTCCTAAACGCTTGAAATTTACAATAATACCAGTCATAGTTGTTCCTAGAAAATTTAGGAGGGGAGAAATTTCACAAACTGACGTGATGGCGTGGCATCCTATCATAGTACTATGTGCGAATTCACTGAGCTCGTTAGAACAGTGTTCTCCAACTCCAGTCCTCAAGGCCCAGCAACAGGTCATGTTTTCAGGATCTCCTTTGTATTGCACAGGTGATGCAATTATCACCTGGGCAATACTAAGGAAATCCTCAAAACATGAAAACACTGCTTTAGAATGACCTGTTCCTTCTCATATGTTAATATAAGCAGACTGTTTCCTCATGATTCCGGCCTAAAACATGACTCCTCCACCTCCTTGCTGAC